>CM017910.1:20423925-20603925 GCA_008369825.1 Triplophysa tibetana | reverse complement strand
TTTCTTTCACATTTTCATGGGGAACGTAACACTCAACGGCTTTACAGAGAACCAGAACTTGTGTTCAATTGTGTCCAAAATCCTTCCTTACCCTCATACACAGTCCCAGACATCCAGTGCACTTGAAGGAGAGGATAAAATGAGTGAATTCAAACACGGAGTGCATTAGATAAATGACATCTGCCAAAAGACAGAAATTCATTCGGGGGGAGTGGATGTGGCCTATTTTTGCAGTGCATCGTGGGATTGAATGCGTGCACTTGATAGCACCCAAAAAAAATAGTTGTCCCCTTAAGTATAGGGCACTATAAAATGGAAGAGGAGACTATATTAGTGATGAAAGCGCGTGTTATCGGATATGAAGGTGTTGCGCTGTCGTATGGGACACGTACGTCTGTGAAAAACACGTCTGCTAAAGATCTGGAAAACCTCTGCTGTGTAGCAACATCTGCTAAACACCTCAGAAAGAGACGTTTTACATCCATTCTGAATCATAAACATCTAACAGACATTTTATAGATGTCTACAGACGTGCTCAAATTTGTTGTTACCCTTACAGCTCATTGAAATAATCTTCCTGAAGAGTGATGAAATGAAAAGCAATTGTATCATGTATACTTGCGTGCCTTTGGTACGTCATTGAATACAGCAAAGAAGCTGTGGAAAGAGATGAATTATTGCTACGAAGATCTTCTAAAATGGCCTGGACACATTTGTTGGTAACCCTGAGAAACATAATTGGATTTGAGTGGATTTTCAAACTAATTAGTTTCTTCAATTAGTATCACACATGTGTCCAATCTTGTCATCAGTCATTCAGCCTATTTAAATTGCTGTTTGGTATCATTGTGTGCAACACACTGAACATGGACAAGAGAGAGCAAACGAGTCTGAGGAGCTCCGAAAGAAAATAATAGACAAGCATGGTAGAGGTAAAGGCTACAAGACCATCTCCAAGCAGCTCTTGTTACAACATTTGCAAATATTATTAAGAAGTTTAAGGTCCATGGAATTGTAGCCAAACTCCCAGGGCGCGGCCGCAAGAAGAAAATCCTGCCCAGATTGAACAGAAGGATAGTGTGAATGGTAGATAAAAGAAGCAAGGCATAACTGCCATTGAGATACAGAACTCCAGGGTGAAGGTACATCAGTGTCCGATCACCCCATCTGTCGCTTTTTGAGCATGGAAGGAGGACCAGGAGGACTCCACTTTTCAAAGAAAAACATAAAGCCAGACTGGAATTTGCTCAAATTCATATTGACAAGCCCTAAATCCTTCTGAGAGATTGTCCTTTGGACAGATGAGTCAAGACTGGAGCATTTGGCAAGTCACATCAGCTCTATGTTCACAGACGAAAAATCAAGCTTTCAAAGAAGTGAACACCATACCTACAGTGAAACACCGAGGAGGCTCGGTTATGTTTTGGGGCCGCTTTGCTGCATCTGGCACAGGGTGCCTTGAATTAATGAAGGGGACAATGAAATCTCAAGACCATCAAAGCATTCTGGAGCGAAACGCACCGCCCAGTGTCAGATAGCTGTCTAAGTAGCAGGTTATGACCCAAAACACCCACGAATTCACCCACGAATGGATAAGAAAAAAACATGTGACTATGCTGAAGTCGCCTTCTATGAGTCCTGATCTGAATCCTATAGAACATTTATGGAAAGAGCTGAAATTTTCAGTCTGGAAAAGGCACCCATCAAACCTGAGACAGCTGGAGCAGTTTGCTGAGGAAGAGTTGGCCAAACTACCTTCAAAAAGGTGCAGAAGTCTCATTGAAAGCTACAGAAAATGTTTGCTTGCAGTGATCTCCTCGAATTTGAGCACGTCTTTATTTGACATCTGACAGCTGAGGTCTCCGAGACGTATTGCAGTTGCGCAAACGGTGTATTGCAGATGTCTTGCAGATGAAGTGTGCTATCAGAGAATTCCTCTACAAGAAACATGGAATTTCAATTCTGCCAATGGGAATGTTAACCGATCAAGTTGACAAACATTGGGTATATATATACTCTTCAAGAAAGTGCAAACATGTCTTTTTTTTATGATCCGTGCAGTTGTGCAGAATGTGCAGTTCTTGAATCCATACCTGTAATACAGCAAAATTTCATAGCAGACTACTAATCCTGATAGCACAAACACATCTTGAAGATGTCTATTTGATCGAGACATATTTTTTATTCTTTGCACATCTGCAATACGTCTCTGAGATGTCTTCTGTCAGATGTCACAGTAAAGTCTATAAAACGTTTGCAATTGAGTGTGTGTAAAACTGCTTTTTTAAAGATGTTTATCAGATGGTTTTTACACGCCAGATGCTTTCCAGATCTTTTGCAGACATCTTACAGACGTACCTGTGCTATCTGGGAATATAACGCAATCAAAATAGGAAATTTCATTTATAATTAAGGAACTTAAAGCGGGCGTAACGCACTGGGTTTCTTTCAATCTCATATTAATCTTGAGTACCTATAGAGTAGGATTGCATACTTCGTAACTTCACGATTATTTAGTTTGATCACATATATAAAAGATAGATACAGCTTTACGATTTTTTCCGAAAACATACAGCGCGTGTGGGGGGGAGGGGTAGGCTGAACCAAAGCACATGGGCACCCATTGTCAACAAAACGCAGACATCAGTTTCACTCACCGCATGCGGTTCATATCCGGCATCATTTAGCGCTGGGACGGCTCCATATATCAGTTTCAAACGATCTCCAAATCCAGCGTTATATCCACAGTTTATATAACATTCATCACCCAAATGCAGTGAACAAACAAACACCTGAACTTCGCGAACGTTTGCTTTCTCTCCTGCACACAAGTGAAAGTGACGTCTGCGCATACTCCTTCTCCTACTCTCATGTGGCCGTGCCGCGTCCTTTGCCGGGAGAACTGTCCACTAAGGGACTAAGAAAAGTTGTTATGAAACAGTTTTAAAGTTCGAAAAAACTTTCCTATTAGGCATCTTCTCCATTAACTTCCATTCTAGGAGCCTTGTTTTTCTGTCACGGCCCTGTCACATCACATACACAAACGTAGATCAGAGTTTAAAGTCTTTCTGTGAGAATGACGCTCTGGTTATTGGTTAACATTGCAGAAAACATTCATTTAGCATCAAATAGACTTTATTCTGCATGCTAAGGTTGTAAATAAAAAGTTCTCCTTAATGTTCATTTTGTCTTTTCTCAGTATGTGCTTAAAAAATATAATGCTGCCTGTCGGAAAACTACAAGATGCTTGAATAAGTGGGGACAGGACAGCAATGCTCTTCAAACTGATACAATTCAAATATACTGAACTATACCTACAGCACAAACACTCAATATGGCAAAAGACAAGGTGCATATAGGAGGGGAAAATGTATTGCCACAAAATAAGACGAAAATACCCAATATGTAGAAGTTGCTTCATTTCAGTGTAATTCCACATCCAAGTCTGCCATCTAGAGGCCAACACTGACTTCATCACATTTAAACAGTCATCAAACGGATGTTTTTGTTATGTTAGTGATAAAGATTGGAATTTCATTTCCCAAATTACTTAAATTTTGTGGTTTAACATTTGATATTCGTGGGCTAGATTTCATGATTTTAAAATTGAGATATATATTTAATGTAATTTTAACATGAATTAATTCGGTATTTTATTGTTTTTTTTGGCTGAAATTCTCATTACCCTATAACACGTCCAGATTTGTCTGAGTGAAGTTTACTGTATGTTGTAATCTAATCTAAACGAAAGTAAAATTAAAGTATTCTGAACAAAGCAATTGGATGTTCTATACTAGAGGTTCTCGAATGACAAAAAAAGTCTTTGAGGTTGACAGATTATTTTATATTTCTTTTGGTTAAAAGCTTAAAGGGATACTTCACCCTAAAATTCTATCATTTACTCACCTTCAATTTATTCCAAATCTGTATAAATGTCTTTGTTCTGATGAAAACAGAGAAAGATATTTAGAAGAAAGCTTTTAACACGACAGATTTTGTCCCCCACATTGACTCCCATTGTAGGAAACAAATACAATGGCAGTTAAAAGTGCACCAGAACTGTTCGCTTTCCTACATTCTACAAAATGTCTTCTTTTGTGTTCATCATTCGGGGCAAAATTATGGTTATAAGCATTCTTCCAAATATCTTTCTCTGAGTTCATCAGAACAAAGACATTTATACAGATTTTGAACAACTCGACGGTGAGTAAATGATGACATGTATCCCTTTGATATTCTCTTGTCACGCTGTGTACACAATTTTTACTCTCATTAACAATAAAGGTAGTATTCCACATTTTATTAAATGTGTATATATATACATATATATATTGTTTTTTTGCTAAAATATACTATGGGATTGAGTTTTAAATGGTCTGGAAATGCGAACTTTTGAAATAAAGGCTTTCATACATGTCATACCTTGACATGTTTATTAGTAATGTTTTGAAGAAAATCATATTTGATATTTTAAAAACAAAGATTTCATGAGAATCACCCAAGAATCAGTTACAGAACAAGTTACATCATAGTTAAAATGTCGGGATGACAGGATGAACAAATATAATGTACATGTAATGCATGTAATGTATTGAAATAGATGTCGACATTATGGCAAATATAAGCTTCTGTAGAAGGTAATGAGAACCTTTTGGCGATGTTACTTGTGTGTTATATATACTTAAAGTAAAGAAAAATCAGATCAAACTCTTTTGTTTCACTTGATCATATTTATTAGATATTTAAGATACCATTTCTTTCAAATTGATCAGATATTACCGAACACTGTTGCCCCAACACTGTTGACCCATAATATTAATCTAGTTTTATAAAGGCAAGCAATCCAACAGACAGAAAAGCAAAGTACTCAACAATCAGGTTGAGACTTCCACTCAAATTTTGTCGAATCCATTTCGATCTGCAAGACGAACTCATCAAATTATGTAAAAAGCAGGCCTGACCAATGATTAATCACAGTTAATCGCATTCAGATAAAAAGCTACTTTTCAATGTAAACATAAATATTATAAATATTTTTCAGCTGTTTTGCATAATTTGATGAACAGACTTTAGAGAAGCAGATAATGAACAATATGGCTTTACATATGGCATAGTTGTGTACTTCATCCAAAGAAAGATAAAGCCCAATGTTCATCCCAAAGACCGGAAAGGAAAAGACACCCAGATTTCCCTTCGAATCAACACAATGGGTAATATAAAGATTCATTTAAATTTCAGCTCAGAAAGTGTGTTAAAATTCGAAATGTCAACTTCACACCATGTTAAAAGTTTAAACTCATTTTGTAATTCAAACCCTGAGTCGGAGTTATTTTACTTCATTAACTGTTGACTGTTGATGTAATACTTGAAAAAAACACAGTGAACAGCGTTTCTGTAAACTGCCGCCAACCCAGCGACAAGCGCATCATGCATGACTGTGTGTCATCAAACATCTCATTACTGGAAGGCATTGTGAAATATCCAAAATACAGCAACCATATAAAAAACAAAACCTTACATTTGTTTTTGATTTTATGTAAGATCTTTACTTACATTTAGAAAAATAAAAGCCGCTTCATGAGAGGTTGTGTAAACACTGCAATGGCAAGTCTTTGTATTTGGCTAAACAGCATGGCTGTCATCTGATAAAATGCTTCCCTTTTCGACTCGATTCACTTTTATAATGAAATAGAGACGTTTCATTCATCTCCTAAGGAGGTAACACATTTCCGAGTGACCCACTTTTGTAACACGATTCCTAAAAACCCTGTACCCCAACTAAGGCAACAGACGGCCAAATCTACAGTGCAAACACAAACACGCAGTGTGCAAAATGAAAAGAAGTTCCATCAAGACACGAAGAAAAGATAACAGACCCAGTAACAGTGTATCAAACAGTAACAGTGTTTTAAAACGCATACGAACGACAGAACAATTTCAAACCCGACGAAACAAACGCGTCTGTCTTCATATGCTGCGTAACATCAGACATCAGTTTAACACGCGTCTGATAAAGAAACGGCACAGATCGAAGGCCGATCAGACACGCAGCTCGCTGTCAAGTTCGTCGAAGACGTAGAGAGATAAAAAGAAGCGTTTCTAACGAAACTGGAATGTCCCAGATGGCAAACCCATGACGCCCTTTAAAGCTCGATGACAGGTAACCTTTGTAGTCAGCGGAGCCGTGCCACCTTGCAGGATTTGGCATTATGGTAATGAAAGCAGTTAAGTTTGGCTTGGCCCTCCAGAGAGTGGAGAGTGAGTGCGTGACTACAGTCGGGCGAGGATGGGCTTCTGGGTAGGAATTTTACCTCCTGTGTGACAGAGGAGAAGAATGTAAACAAGACAAGATAAGATGAGCGGAGCTGAAAAACAGAACATGGTTACAATGAGAACTGGGTCGCGACTGAAAGCCAGCCTATGGAGGATGTGAAATCACTATTACCGAGCATATCCTCCAATGAGTTGACTGCGATCTTGTTCACCTTCAGCGTCAC
The DNA here is from genome assembly GCA_008369825.1 of Triplophysa tibetana. Lineage (NCBI taxonomy): Eukaryota > Metazoa > Chordata > Actinopteri > Cypriniformes > Nemacheilidae > Triplophysa > Triplophysa tibetana. The sequence continues at coordinate 20,597,428 of CM017910.1, read as the reverse complement.
CTGGTCACCTCTGTAAGTGAGAGGTCACGTCAGTCAGACAATCACTACAACTAGGGCTGTAACGAGTCACTGTGAGCTAGTTGAAAATGACGAAAATGAAAATTCGATGCCGGTTGAGATGATAAATGAATCGCAATAAATGTTTACATACATCAGGGGCCGTACAAACTTGAAAAACGTGGATATATCCATATAAGGAAAAGAACAGACAAAGTCTTAGCCTGTGTTCATACTTGACTTCTTTACCACAGCTGCTAGCGTCTGTTTTACTTTACAATCCTATGGAGTAAACAGTTTTTTCAAAAACGTCCCAAGTGCTTTTTTAAATGCCAGCTCCTGCATCTTTTTCTGCAGCTTCTGGGGTCGAAAGGAGTTCAACCAATGACAGAGACCTGTCGTTTCTATAACAACATGCGAGGAACGTAATTTGTTGAGAAGGCTCCAGCTGGAAAAATTCAATGGCGGCCGAAACGCCCATTGGAGCAAAGTTTTATATAAATGCAAGTTAATTTTTTCTTTCAACTTCTGATTACATTTTCGAGGAAGAAATTAGTATTGTAGTTCTTAAACATGCGATTAGTTATCGCAAATACACTTTCTGTTTGTAATTCAAATAGACTTGCTTTACGCTGCCCATCTCTATCTCTGGGCTGCCGTTGTGCACATACGCAATCTCCAAAGTCATGGCGTTCAGCTGCAGTTTGTATCCAAACGCTTCAAGCGTTTTTCTTCTAAAAAAAAAAGTTAAATGTGAACGTGGGCTTAGTTTGTTTATTGTAAAGAGACTATTGTATTATTGTTTTTTATTTGATTTGGAATTTGTTTTAAAATTGCAATTTTTCCTTTAATATAAAATATATTTTAACTCATTTTTAAAAAAACAATTGTGAAAAAAATCGTATCGTGAGTTTAATCGCATAGCGAGTGAAGTGAAACGTTACATCCCGAACAAAAACACATCAAACGTTGTGAAAGGTGGGGAATCTGTGCAGATGTAGCTCTTACACTTTGACTTTCCTCACGGATTTGAGTCTCAGCAGGGCCGCCAGAGCGTTCTTCTGCAGGTCTGAGGATAAGACTTCATAACACTTCAGACAACCTGATACCAGAATGACAAACACAGAGGAACCGGATTATTTTAAAGTAGTAAATGTGGACACACCACATCAACCAATGACATCAGCTTCTGGCATCTGTTTGGTACACAATGGCAGACAGAGGGGAATTCAAGAAGCCTATTTAACACATAATTGAGTTCTCTTTTGGTGTTTAGTGTCACACAAATTGAGGCTTTATAAGACAACAACTGTTTAAAACTTGGACCGTTTTAACAGCCAAATCCTCATTAACTTGTGTTACCTGCTAATATGAGTTTTAGTGCAAAGTTCCTCAGAGCAGGAACAAAGTCCTTCTCCAAAAGGTTCTCCAACACGTTCTCACACAGATACCTACACACCACCTATAAGCACACACACACACTGGATTTATGGGGACATTTTACACGGATGTTATGACTAGTATTAGATGATTTTCTACCTAAGATGCCCAAATTCGCTACTTCTTAGGAAATTGAAAAAGTGCAGTGTTTACCGTAAATGATTAAATACTGTGTTGTCAGCATTGACAAGCACTTAAAAAAAAAGAAATATGGAGATATGGAGTAGTGATACGAACGTATCATAAATACACTTATCTTATTACCTCAAAGCATTTTGTAAAAGGAGTTTTACCTAGATGATCATTTTGACTAGTTTGTCTAGATTTAACTTTGTCATTTTGATAATATTTATTTGGGTGGGAAATTAAAACAGACAAATTCCCCATAGAATGAGCATCTTCCTTTTTAAAGGTACAACGTGGAGATGTTTAGGTGAGGTTGTGAATTGCACCCCTCCCTTTCGAAGCACTACGGTGACTGACGCACGACAAACGTGTAGTCACATTTCCGTTACTTTGCTGATGGAGATAACGTATATACAACGTATATATAACGTATATATAACGTATACACAAACAGTGCTACACACGAAAAGTGTCTGTAGCACTGTTTGTCCATTTAGGGCTACTGTAGAAACAACATGGATAATTCCATGTAAGGGGACCCGGGGTGTTAGTGAGAAGAAGGTCATAAAAACACAACGCGTCATTATGCACACCTCTGAAAAACATACAGGGTTTTTCCTGCATAGAGAAATTGGAGACGACGCCTCAGGCATATTTTGTGCTGTCCCCGACTCCGACAAAAAGTGATGTCGAGTGTCTTCACAAAAAACACTGCGGGCATAAAACAAATTGTCATTTGTAACTGCAGTTGCAGCATTACGCCACAATAGAGGCGCCTCACTGTGTCGATAACGAAACAGCGCTGAAGAGTTCAGTAGAAGAGCTAGCTGTGTTTGACGGCTGTTTATGTGTCTTAACGTTTCACAGCGTGACGTGTCCAAACCGGAAGTAGGGTAAACGCTTGTCTGGTCAATGCTCTAGCTCTGTTCACTGCACAGAACAGTTGCGGAGACCAGAAGAGGTAAGGCATGTAGCGCTACCTTTATGCTGATTTGTATATATATCAGACCTCGATAATAAATAAATCACAAAGAAAACAATGTTTTTGTAATGTTGTGTATATTAAATTGTAGTTCTGTCAATAGATCCTCTTAAAAACCCTGTATTGTTCCTTTAATATTATACACTGCCACTTAAAAGTCCCATTGAAATAAAAAATGAAAAATGCCTATTTTAAACATTTTGCAGCGTTTATTGTAAATAGTTTATCAATGTGGGTCATTTGTCATAATCTTAAGTTAAAATCTGAAAATGCACTTCCTTCCTGTGATGATTATACTATACAGTATAAACAACGCTTGGGCGGAGCATCCGTTCACTCCTCCCCTTCAACTGTCAGTATGCTGCTAGTTCAATGGCTGTTTTTATACATCCAATCAGATAGGAAAGAAAGACAAAAGCCACGCCCACTATTTTTCTTATTCAAATTTCCATTTTACTCGGAAATCCATCAAAATACAAAAGAAAAAACGATCACGACTTCCGTTTCACCGGGACTTTGAGATTGTTGGGCTTTAAATTGCTTTCCGTAAGCGACGTGAGGTCTTGCTCATATTTTGAGAAACACAGTTTAGACAGTTTTGCGTTTCAAAAAGTTCACAGAAACAGGTTTATGAACAGAGTTCTTGCACTGTGTGAAAATATGTAGATTTGCTCATTGTGTGCAAGGTCACCTGGTATCCTCGCACAAACGGCTCCAGAACGGTACACAGAAATGTGAGAGTTCTGTGACCGCTCGCTGACATCACAATCTCATGTTCTGACACCTGTAATGCTCCATGCTTCGCCAGCAAATAACACGCCTCTTCAAAGTCCTACAAAAACACAAACATAACAATGATCTTTCTGAATACAGAGAAACTTAAGGCACCCAGCTATTCGATTCGATTTCAATCAGGGACTGAATCTGATTTCAAAATGAATCTTGTTGCATGTCATGCCGAGCCCATTCCCCGTAAAGTGACTGCGGTCTAACCTGAACCGAGTCTCCAGGGCACAGAATGAATTCATTGGAGAACACGTCCCTCAGGAAGTTGAAGCAGTTGTAGACGTCATCTGGAACACAAACGCTGGTTTGAAACTGATATTTTCATAATGTTGGATTAAAAGATTATAGATTGCGTTCCGGTCACCTTTTCTGTGAGAGTTTGCGTTCTGCATGGCCACTGCTAGGAGAGCAGGTCTCACAAACACGTGTAAGATCTCGTTCCTGTAGGAGGCGCAAGAGAGCACCACGACTGCTCGCTGAAACACAGCTTCCTCCGGTGTGGTCTCGACCTGCGACGAGTCTGCGACGTTCAGCTGAACAAGCTCATCCGACACGCTCAACAGGTTTCTGTGCAGAGTCAAACCACAGCTGATGACCTGAGCACAGCTCTCGTGATCTGTGGAGAAAAGGATGACATTGAGCGCTGTTTAAACTGACGTCGAGTAATTATTTGATTTACCTTTCCTTTATCTAAGATGAATTTGCATTTTGCAGATATGCAAAAATGCACTTTTGATGATACATGGAGACAAATTTGAGATGAGGATAAGAGACATTGGGATATTTCATTTGGTAAATATCCGTCTGATGGTCGTTATCGGTTACTTCATAACCGAATTTAATTTTAGCCATGATGCACTCAATAAAACTCAACTAGGAATTGTGTCTTTTTTCCGTTCAGCTGATTTTTGGGGGATCTAACAGATCTAAGAAACATGGGGATTGATGTCGCTTAAAGGCGGGGTGTCCGATTTCCGAATTACGCTTGTTGGGCCGATTACCAAAACAACCTTGTAGCCAATCAGCAGTGAGGTACACAGTCCACAGGATGGATATTAGTCGAGGCCGAGTGCTGACAAAAGCGAAAGATGGGGTAGGGGTATGTCTGTTTTGGTGATTTGAACATCAACAACGGCTATGAGGAACAGGGCATCCCGCTTTAAAGCCGCAATCTGCAACTTTTGCGCTATACGCTATAGTTTGAAACATAAAACTGCATTTCCATCAACAATTATTCTTTGAGTTGAAATCAGTCAAGTGACATCAAACTGACAGCACTCGCAAAATCCTGTCTGACAGATCATCTCTTTACCTACATTTTGAGAACGTTTCAATTTTTTTCATACTTTAAAAAATGACTGCAGCTTGAAGTAAACTATATATATTTTCATAGCCATGTGGGCAGCACTAAAACAAACAGGGTGACCTGACTTGGGTAAAATCACATTTCCTAATGCGAATGCCACATTCGATCCAATGAACATCACCAACTTTGTCAAATCCTGTAAGAACTTCCTGTATCAGGATGTGCTCGTTCCAGCAGGTACCTTATAAACATCACTGTATTTCCAGGTCGACATATCCAAAAACTTCAAGAGCTGCATCAAGCCAGACTGACTGGACGTTCCAATTGCTTACCAGGCCAGTCCAAGAACGCCCCCAACGCCAGTGCCAGGTGTCTGAGCCAGTCTGTCTGTTCTGCGAGTGAGGAGAGGTCCAGTCCATCAGGGTTCTGTAGGAGTAGAGTGGCGATGAGAACCCAGGGCTTTAGAACCATGTTCTCCTCTTGTGTGCGCACCAGACGAAACGCGGCGTCGGTCAGAAACTCCAGATTTTCCGCACTGGGTTTCTGAGGTATGTGCCTTATTGAAGCAATCAGACAGCAGGTTATTTTACATACATGTAATTGTTTGAATAAACAAGTTTAGAAAATGAAATCTTGTACCTGGGCAGAAGGTTATGCTTACAGCGATTCACTTTTCCCTCCGCCAGACTGCGGACAGACACAGGGTGACCAAAGTACACATGCATGCTGCCGTAATCCTCGCTCAAGATCCGCCGGGCCTTTAACAGACCCTGAGAGCAAGAGAACATTACACGTGTTTTAATGGAAATATCATTTCTGCTACACTGTGAAAACTGTTTATTGTTATATATTTTAAGTAATTTACAATAACAATGAAGTAATCAATAATTATTTTTTAATAATAAATTATTATTTAATTTTCTCGGCCAAATGACAGTGACGAAAGCTCTCGTCACAATATCCTATTGGAACAAACCGAAAAATAATGCATTCGTCATTTGCCAGAAAAACAAGCCTTTGGTTCATGGGCAACCGAGGGATAACGGAAGTTAGACATTAACGTTATTTACGCTGTCAATTCCAAACAAATGCATCGATTCGCTTCAGAAGACATTTGTTAAGACCACAGAGTCGTATAGAGCAGTTCTTTGATCGGTGGATGCTCTTTTGGGGCTTCAAAAAATTGCTCCCCATTCACTTTCATTCTAACGCTTGGAAGAAAAATGATACGTGGTAATAAAAACTGTATAACTGTGAATGACTTAATTACTCTAAAAGAAAGAAAGTCATTTTCAATCAGGATGCCTTGAGGGTGACTTAAACAAGGGAATTTTTTTGGCCTTTGAAATATCCATTCAACACGAAAAACGCACCTGTTAATCAGGTAAAATTACTTAAACTTAAATTAAATGTATTACTTAAATTACATTTAAATAAAAGATCAATCTGAAAAATCTTTAAAAATTAAAAACAAAATTCTAGTCTTAAAAGTTTTCTCTAAAAACAATTAATTGATAATCTGTGAATGGGGTCGGATTTTATTCTTAAATAAAAAAAAATGATAATTTCTGGTTTTAAAAGTTTCTATTAATAAAGTAAAAAAAATCTTAAATTAAAAATTCAATTAAAAAAATCTAGATTAAAAATAGACAATTAGTAAAAAGTTAATATACAATTTAAAGTTATATCTTACACATATTGAATAACCGAGTCTATTTTTGAAGTATGTGAAATATCTTTTTTTCAGCCTTGATTTACTGAAAAACAAGAAATCATATTGTGTATGTGTTGAAGCGACGCATGTTGGGCCTCACGCACCGACGTCGACTCTTTGGGCTTCGGGACGCCGAGCAGCTCGCGAGCATACAGCGATTCTTCTAGAATTCTCTCGTAGCTGATGCTGACAGGAACCAGGTTGACGTCGAACACCTCCCCTTTAAAAAACGGCTCCATCACAATGTTCAACAACCCTGAGGGAGAAGAAAAGAGATGAAGCTGACACAAATCGTGTTCAAAGAGGCGGACCGTTTTGTTTCTCTCATTCATCTAAATTTGCTTTTGTTTGGCTTTGATTGATGACCCCTACGTCGGGCTTGCCAGATTTTCAGCAGTCATTTTCAACCTCTCCGCCATAAGTTAGTCAGGGGTGTTACATCATTCCGGGACTATGATTCAATTGTGAAAATCCTCTTAAATTTCATTTCGCTGGCAACTCGCTTCCTCACGCCGACCAAAAAAAATGTTGCCTGTCACCTTGAATTTATCTGCGCTGCAATAAAAAAGGCCAAAACGTGCGGAAAGGCTTGACGCTGCACAATTTATGCAAGAGTCAGCAGAGAACTTTCATCAAAATGAACTATGAAAAACAAGGCACGGCAGAGGAGAGCGTCTGTTTTAAAACGTGGTATAAAAAAAGTTCCAAATGTACGGTCACGTTGCGTTACCTGTCTTTGGCGTGAGGGATTTGCATGTTCTGCTTCTCGTTCCTTCCAAGAAGAACTCAATTGGGGCATATCCATTCTGAATGAGCACACAACCCATAAAAAGAGGGTCAAATGAGGTGTGTGAGTATATTTTCCATAGCCACAAACAAATGATAATTCAGGCATCATGTTTAAATGATTTAAAGTGTCACGAAACTTCCCCTTTCAGCTACATTCTACCTCACTGTCGTTTTTGAGAAATGCAATTAAAATGGACGTGAACGCTGTGAGAAGAAGGGCCGTTAAAAAACAGGGAAGGTTCTGGCATGGGACACCCCTATACATCGCCACGTCATATCCTTTGACGTTGCCCAGATGAGGATTTTAAACCTGAATGGCAAAGATAGCGCAAAAAAGCTAGAAATTAACTAGTTTTATCTACTGTAATAACTTGAAAGTTGCTAACATTGCTTTCTAGCATGTGCAACACAACCAGCTTTGCTTACATTTAAATAAATGTTGTTTAGTGTTTCGTGGCTCTTCATTTGAAACAGGATCCAAATCAGTGAAACTGTTTTTAAAAAAAGACTTAAAGAATTCTGACTGGATGGAAGGTGTTTTAAACATAGGTATGACAGGAATAAAATTAAAGATAACATATAATTAGAAACAAATGTACACTGCAATGTAAATTGATTTGAAATGTAGAAGTAAATGTAAAGAAATACGATACCCCAAAAATTATTCATCATTTATTCAACTTTTTTTGACACTTGGGATGTACGGGTGTGCTATGGGACCATATATATATATATATAGTAATATACTGTATAGTAAAATCCAAATTTCTATTTCATGAAAAAAAAAAAAAAAATACCAAGTGTTCTATGTATAAACATTTTACATTGCATTGTCTGTTAAGTTGCTTTGCAAGACTGCAAAATTGTAAAAAGGTAGAACCTGAATCTTTACAAGCCTGAATGGCTCCCTTCCTTTGCTAAACAATAAAAAATATTTTGAATGTCTGGTCTGTTTTTTCACACAAGTCACATTTTGATCCCCATTGACCTCCATTGTATTTAAACCACAAATCACAGAGGAAAGGAATTCAAATAGTTTTAGACCTTGTTGTTTCTTATCACCTCATTTTAAAACTTTGTGTGCTTAGACCTTGGTTGATATTGCAAGCATGATGCTTTATCAGTTGAGCTTCAGGAAACAATCTTTTAGAAGATGATTCTTACCCGTAACATCGTCTTCACATACTCTGAGAACACAGCCCAGTATAGTTTATCTCCTCCGAACGACCGGCGGATGAAAAACGCACCCGACATACGAAGCATCTCACCGATAAACTTCATGCTCAAAAAATCTACAGAAAACATCAAAAGAGGTAATTCTTCAGATTAGGAAAGATTTACATTCATATATTAAAACATTAAAGGGTATAGGTCATTTATTACTAAGACCCTTTTAGTAACATATTCATAATAAATCATGTGTTTTGCTAAATTATTTACTCACACTTCATTTCTAAAAGTAAACTAAATAATTTAACAGTGTTTGGTATTAGGTTCCAAATAACAGGTTAAAGTCCCCTGAACTGTTAGAGGAAATCGATTTTACTTCTGTATTCTGACACTTTTTACCAAGTGGAAATAAGTTTTAAAGGAGAAAATAAGTGGGCGTGGCTTGTGTTTTTCACTGTGAATTGATTGGATGTGTAAAAACAGCTGTTGCATTGATTTTGAAACGAAACTGACAGACTGAGAGTTGAAGGGGAGGAGTTAACGGATGCTCCGGCCAAGCTGTCTAGTTTACGTTGGTCATTTCAGGCCAGAAGTGCATTTTCAGATTTTACCAGAAGATTATGAGGGTACATGAATTTTAAAAAGACAATAACTCACTATAACACAGAGAAAAATATTTTTGGTAGAATGTCGGCAATTTTCACTTATGGAACACGATTGACTACCATAGTAGGAAAAATTAAATGGTAGTCAAAGGTTCCCCAGAACTGATTGTTTTCCAAAATTTTTCAAAATATCAAATTTTGTGTTCAACAGAACAAAAAACAAAAAGTCCACTATGGTAGTGGATGACGTCCCAGAACTGAAAATTGCTAAAATTCTTCCAAATATCTTTTGTTGTGTTCAACAGAACAAAATAATAAATACAGGTTTAAAAGAAACTGAGGGTTTGATGACAGATTTTTCTTTTTTGGGTGACCAATCCCTTTAAATATTCTCATTACAGTAACCATTTAAAACTGTCCATCCCATGTGATGAATTCAGATATTATACATAATAAGACATTACTCTTATTTAAAAAAATGTGAACGAGAATATCAGTCATGATCATGGACACCTCATTTCTTCATTTTGTTATATAAGAATATTCTGTCAATTATTTTTTTTGTCATTTGTGTCACTCGATAACCTCTAGAAGAACATCCTAAATCTGTTTCAATTACAGCATAATATGCACTCAGACAAAGGGGGCTGCGTTACGGTATTGAGAATTTCAGCAGAAAAAGCAATAAAATACAGAAATTATGTTAATATGATGCTTTTTAAAATTTGTTTTGTTACTGAATTATTTGTTTAAGGATAGTTACATGGCTAGTTTTTTATTGAAAATGATCCATACCCACCCATTCCAGCCGCAATCACTGGCAGCGGCAGGTCGTACATGTACAGTATGTATGACATCATCAGGAAGTCCATGTAACTACGGTGACTGGGCAATAGAACCACCGGATGTTCCTGCACAGCCTGCTGGAGCTGAGAGAGAGAACACATGCCTGTCCATTTAAAGCTGAAAGTAAACGAGATTTAAGACCAGGAGGCAGAGAAAAGATTTTCAATTGAATAACAATGTTTCACGTGTGATCCATTGTTTTGCGAGACATGGTGTGGTCACTTCTAACTGTTCACGCATGTATTTTGTGACGGACTCACTCTCTGAATTCCCTCTTCATTGACACACACACTGCGGAAGAGTCTCTTAAAGGCTTTGCTGAGCGTGTAGACGAAGAAGCGGATTGTGCTGAGCTGCAGACGGTGAGCCATCTCATCCAGAATAAGAGACGCTTCTTCCGTAACGCACTCGCTGCTTTCTCCTGATTCTGATGAAACCTACACAAACACAAGACAGGATGTTTAGAAGGTATCTAAGCCTAAGTGTAGTTCTGCATTAAAGTGTGGTTGTGTGGTACCTGTTTAATAACATGCTGCAGGTGGTCAGACTGCAGAACGATGGTTTTCAGCATGCTGGCTCTGCAGGGCTCCAGTCCCTTATACAGAGTAGGCGAGTAACACCTCAGCGCATATCTCAGATCACTGGAGCTCCGCCTCTCCTCCAAAATGTCTTCAAAATCATCTCTCTTCTTCAGCATAGGACGCCTTGACTGGATGACAACACAAACTTGTGTTTAAAGGCTCTTCAACTACTTTCTTTTTTCAGGTACATATTGGACTTGGATGTGGCTTAATGCACTTGTGTATGCACTGCTCACAGTATGCAGAACTATAATGTAGGCCTACTTATATCATTTGATTTATTATTTACAGCAATTTTTTGAGCATTCAATTCCTGACTTCTTTTTATACACATAACAATGCATCTTGCAGTGATTTTAAATCATTGCCTCGTATATCGTGGAGTTATATTTTATCTCTGTCATAATTCAAACTTTGCATTTCGTAATATTGATGACTTCACCATTCTCCTAAACTGTGGAAAAGGAGTGTGTGGGTGTGTCCAAACTTTAAAGAAATAACTTTATTTGCTTTGTGTTTATTAGCCGGTATGTTCTAATGGTATGAGACTGTTAAAGTTACTTATGACATATGACATATAATGAGTTAATAAAAGCATGCTCTTATTCGAGGAAGCCGCGAGACAGATTCACACTGCAAGTGTTGCAAGAATGTGACAGATACCATTAGCAGTAGCATGCTAGCATAGATTCAAAGCCTTACCGAATATAGTGATCTGGACGACATTTTGATTTAGTAGATGTGGCATGTGTGATGTGGATTAGAAGTCAAGAATGCTGGAGGAGAAAGTTTGGTTGAAGGTTGATCGTTCAGATCGGAGAGTCCTGTCATTGGAACAGAATAAACGGGTGGAGTGGCGCTGTGCAGTACATTAGTGACGGAATGGGCGGGGCTTAAGAGCTCGGGAATCTCGAATTCACATCGCTGCGCAGCTCAATCGGAGTATGACCTCACAATCTCGCGATAGCTCCAAATCCGTGTTTTTGTGTATTTTAAGAACTTTTAACGTCATAATAAAAATATGATTGATTGATTTTATTCAAGTGGAAGCGCTTAAAAGGTTAATATGGTACATGTGAATTATTACCTTACTCGGCGCTGGTAAGATGACTTTGAGACATTTTATTTGTACGCCAGAAAAAAAGTATTTAACTTTAACTTAAGCATATTTTAGTTTAGGAACATTTGCGGGTAAAGAAATGCAGAGACGAAAACATCTTGATTTCTGAATGCAACTCAACGGAGGACAAGTTATTCTGGGCCTCGAGCGCCCCCATCAGAATTAAATGGTTTTACAGACCAAACAGTACATTTCCCTTCTACGCTTCTGATTTGTCACATGGGCGGCGGTAAAGAAGAGCAACTTCCGGGACTGAGAACTCTAGACGGTACACGAGAAGGGACATTTCGCATTTGGTTCACATACACACGTGAAACCTATGCGTGAAAGCCGAGAACATACATACGACTAACAGTTTGGTCAATAAACGTTTTTTTAATAATTAAGAAATGAGCGTTCAAGGAGATGATCGCGCGACAGAGCCGGATGACGATCATTATTTCCTCGATCAAGTGCTGAACAAGTTGTATGATTTTGGTGAGAAGGTTTAATAACGTGCTAACAGACACACTATCACATCACTTTAGTTGGCGGTTATTTACTGAAAACATCTTTAAACTGACTGTTAACACTGTTCGTAATACAGCTGGGCATGTTGCATTGTGGGATACCTACCGTGTTTTGTTCACTGTTATTCCATCATGATATTGTGGTTGAGCATCCAGGTTTTTCATTCACAATCTGGATACTGAGCACAATATAACAATTGCAGAAACCATGTATTATAACTACTTCATAATCATTTATTCATACATAAGTTTTTGTAGTTAAATTCTTCCTGCATGGGTTTCTTATAGAATATATTAGATTAGAATTGAATGGCTTTATTATTACTTGTATTCTATTCTACGGTTTCTTATAGAACTGAATTATTTTTCTATTAAAGAAAAATAAATTAACAGGAAACAACAAAATGATAAAATACATAATACATGATATCATGTCCCTGTTTATTCCAAAGGTTATTTTCTGTAAACTACTTTGTTGCAACAATACTTTAAATGTCTGTAATGTTTGACTTTGTGTTTGATATTTGTCACATTCAGGTGATGGTGCTGGAAAAAGGAAATCAAAGAGAAAAAGCAGGTCTGCTACAGAAGACCATCATGAGAACGATACACAGGAAAACCCAGAGACCAGCCATAACACTTACTTAGACCTGCACGTGAAAAACGCCTCAAACTCCACAGTATGTCAAAACACAGCATCTGAAACTCAGCGATCCACCGTGGAGGTTGTTACGTTCATTGATCCCAGGAAGAAGCACAAAGTACCAAAGATTGTTGAACCGGTGCAGAAGGTAAGAGGAGGAATAGCAACATGTCTCTGGTCTACCCCGGTGAACCCATCTGATAAAATCATGACTCAATTGCGTACACATAAACGTAAGCTGCTCTTTATTCCTTTGTGTTAATTCTTCTGTTTATTCCTCAGGTGTCTGATGTCAAAGAAAATGAGAAAACAGACTTGGAAAGTAAACTTGCAATAGAAAAGGTGAGATTGTTTCTCATGACTGTATATATAAACTGATTTTCTGCTAAGATACGTGTCGGACTCGATCAATGCCACATAAACATGTTGTAAATGTGTCGTCCACAGGCGCGACTCGAAGTTCACCAGTTTGGACTCTCGGGGTATAAGAAAGGGCAGCAGAGGGTTTTCGAGCAGGACAGAGCCATCATGCTTGGAGCCAGAGTGAGTTCAACACACACATCCACTGCTCATATGTAGTATATACAGGTACTGTAGGTCTCCACACAGGACACTTGACTCTCAATTGTTCTTGTAGTCGAAGGTAAGCATGTCCCTAAACTTACATCAAGGCCATTCAAACATTTTATTTATTTAACACTGCAATTTTTTTTCTTTTGGTTAAAAATAAACACAAATCATCAGGTATATGAAAATCCTTCTCCAGGTTCACAGCGGTACACTTATAAGTAAGCGATAATGTACAAGCAGAAATAAGCCCAGACAGTGTAATCTTGTACATTATTCTGCTTAATACACAGCTACTTGCCACGTGACAAAAAATAGACATGAAATGGGGATTTGAAATATTTTATTAGCTCATTTTTACCGAATGCAGACCTTTTACTTTCGGTTTTAAGGTATGAAACGACATTCAAATGTCACAAACACCCAATTTGGCTTAATCGTTTGTTAATAATAACGTCATGTGCTATTAAAAGACATTTATATTTAATTTGTAAAAAAAACTGTCAAAATTATTTGCCTGCATCCAGGTTACCGTGTGTTATTACTTTTGAACGGTTGTTTTCTGGGAATAACAAACCTGCAGAAGTCAGATACGGGCCAATCAGAATCAAGCATTCCAACGAGCTATGTAATAATAATGATTTATTATATGAGCTGTAGAGAATGATTTTTATGGCATTTATTTTAACACTAAAGGAAGCAATTAAAATCTAATCTGCAAATGTATGTTTCAACAAAGACGGTGATAGTGAGGCAAAAGTTACAGTTTACAGTTTTAAAATCAATTTTCACTCATTTACTATATTGGACATGGATCTTTTCACCAATCTTGTCGCTTGTGTAATCTGGGAGTGTATTTTTCTAAAAGTTGCAAGTGATGCTTGACCAACATCTTATAATGCAACATAGTTAAGTTATTTATATAAGTTATCGAAGTTTATATGAGTTATATATTCCCTTTTGCATCTGTGATGTCTGAAATGCTGGCTTCTAAATTGTTGGACAATCTTTCAAACATTTTTTTTTCAGCCCCCCAAAAAGCAGCATGTTAACTACAAAGTGTTTCAACAAATGATAAAAGAAAAGAAGTTTAAGGAAAAGGAGGAATCAAAGTCTGTAAGTTGAGCAGTTTAAAATGTAAACCGTTTTTTAAGGGTGTCACATCTCAAGTGCAGGATATGCCGTAAGGGGGTCTCACTAACTTTTGACTGTATGATTGTTTTCAGGAGTCTCAGAAGCAAAAGGGGAAAGGAGGAAAAAGAGGGTTTGTATAAATATGTGACTTTTTTTTTGCGACAATGAAAAATCCTCATTTGGAATTGTTGATATTAATATCAATGTTTCGTTACTTTACAGTTTTGAAAGAAGTAGATCATCCTCTGGAGGGCAGCTTGGAGGGCAAGTTGGACGCTTTAAAAATGGAGTGCTGGCCTTGAGCTCCAACGACATTGAGAAAGTAAATTTTAAAAGGAAAAAGTAACACGGGATGAGTGACTGGTTATATTTTCATCAAAATAATCCAAGACGCAATATGAAGACAATAATTTTTTTTAATGAATTGAGAATCATGTTTTGAAAAGACTTTCCATTATCATACCTAGAATTCATTTACAGTGCCCTTATTGTATTGTTTGGACTTACAGTTGCAATTAATTTATAATGTAACCTTTATCTTTTCAAACAAAACCACAGAGGAGACACTTATTGATCTGTTATTACAGTTTTATTGTTTATTAAAAGGGAAAAGACACAGTTTTTCTTCAATACTATGTACAAGATGTACAAAAGATCACAGCAGTAAATAAGTCAATGTCACAATATTTCTACGTGTGTGTGTTTGGGATTAAAGGAAGGATGTGTAAGCCAGCTTGTTTTTGCTTTAAGCTCTTTAAGGAACAGCCAACCCAAAATGTACTCGCCCTCGAGTTTTTGCAAATCTGTATACATTTCTTTGTCGTGATGAACACAAAAGATATTTGAAGAAAGTGGAAAAGCAAACCCTTCTGGGGCACCATTGTATTTTTTCCAAGTCCAAGAACTGTTTTGTCAAGCATTCTTTCAATTATCTTTCTCTGTTTTCATCAGAACATTGACTGAAGATTTGAAACAAAGGGTGGGTAAATGATGATAGATTTTTTTGTGTGGATTTGATCGGCACATTCTGCTGATAATTTTGCTTCAATTTCAAGCACTGTAATGGCCCCAGGTATTAAACATATCATGATTCCCAAGCAGCGTCTCCAATTTGCCAAAATCCCTATATTGGATGGGAAATGTATCGGTCTGTATCCAAGTTTACAAAGCAAACTGCTGCTCAAATGCTTCATACGGTCAATTCTGTTTCCGTCCAATTCAACTATTTGAAGAGAGACATATTTCCTTAGTTTAACAATTCCATATTATGGAACGCTTTAAAAATCTGTTTTATACTGACCAGAGATTATATTAGCTACATAAACATACATTTTAAAATATACTGTAATACAAACAAGTCCAATGTGACATAAAAAAACGCTGTATAATGTCTTTAGGAGCATCATCCCTATCATTAGAATTGGATTTAAAGGAATGTTCCAAGTTTAAAACAAGTTAATCTCTATTAACACCATCTGTAATATGCTATAAATTATCACAAAATTACATTAAAATACTGAAATAGAAGTGTGTTGATGAAGATTAACTTGAATAGAACGTAAACATTCCTTTAAAAAACACAGATTTTTTAATCTGTCTCCATTTATTACAAACCTCCTGACAGTTCTTGTCAGCCAACACAAAGGGATCAAAGCTATTTACAAGAAACAAACTCTTCATAGAAATGCATTACAGTTATCAACATCCCATGCTTTACATTAGTGGGTCATCATCTGTTAAATTAAAATCTGGATAAATAATACAAACAAATAAATATACTTCTCTCAGGTCTCCCTGAAACATTGTGTAATGGAGGTATAAACTTAAAATACTCTATCTGTTATTGCATGGTCCACAAGTGGCTCTTTATGGTAAATGTTTAATGCGTTTTGATGGATGTAGGTGCCATCTAGCAGGAGCACATCTACACAACTAACACTAGATGGCAGACTGTAACTGTCTGGATCAAAATCAATTAAGTGAATGTGTAACTCAAGCCCTCTTCATCACTTTCACCATATTTACAGCTGTACAACATGCAAACACAACCTTCATGATATGACTGTATTCTTAAATCATATTTTAAAAAAAGATAAAAATGATCATGAGATAAAGTGTTATGTTTATAGTTTTATTGTAATAATATTTTTTATTTGCTTTTATTTTTAAATATTTGTTTTACGTACATTTTTGTCAACTTTTTTACAAGTTTTGTTATGTCCTTTGTCATTTTATAATTTGTTTTTATGATGCTATATTTTAGTTGAATTCATTTTAATTTCAGTTAATCATTTTTGTGTTCATTTTGTTTAGCCTTAGTTGTTCAAATAATATTTAGGCAGATGTTTTATTTGATTTCAGTTAACAAAAATGCGTTATTAGTTTTAGCTTAAGTAAACTATAATAACCTCGTGAAGCTTAAGTCTTATTGAAAGCTTACTTACAGGTTAAACATGTTAGAGCGATGTTTAGTTGAGCCACACTGTTTTATCGAGGGATGAACCGAAGAATGGCTTAGTTAGTTAGGAGAAACTACTTTATCTTTAAAAAATTAGCTTATTAAGTTTAAGGGCACACATCTATCACAGTGTAAAGAGATTTCATTGGTAGATTATGGTTTAATATTCACAACAGACGTGTGATTTCATGCGGAACTATGAAGACCAAGTGACATGACAGTATTGCGAGAGCTTCCCAAAAGCTATGAAGTCATACCTAAGTCTGGCCCGTATAAAGCACCCAGACTTAATGTACTACAAATCTGGCTTTGTCTTTGAAAGCGACATATGCGTTTGCGGTAATGTGATGTCACAAGTGGCGCTTTTGACCGACGTTCAATAACTGTCAGCTCATTGGTTACTTTTCGAATTTAACAACATATTTGTTTCTTTTTAGTGGTATCCGCTAAACCAGTGGTTCTCAAACTGTGGTATGCGTACCCCTAGTGGTACTTGAAGAGACCCCCAGTGGTTTGTGACCCGACAGAAAATTTAAATATTTTTTTTATGTTTAATACATGATAGATAAATACAAGTCTGCAAGTCCCCACAAAGTTAATAAACCCCTCAAAAGAGTAATTTACAGAGCCCTGTTTACAGTGCTCTACAGAAAAGTAGTTTTGTCTCAACTATTACCGCTGACTAACTTGAAAAACATGGAAAACAAACATGTTCTTTAATTTGAATTATTAATAATACATCAGAATTGGAGGACTTGGTGTAAAGATAAAGATTCACAGCTCTACTATTAATTTGAGTGTTTATTCATATGATTTTATACAGCGGTCATAAGGTGCTACTTTGAACAACTCATTTTATTAAAGATGGTACTTGATCTGAAAAATTTGAGAACCACTGCGCTAAAGCAATCCATACCATTACTATTGCCAATACATTCATAATACCATAATTTGAGATGTGAACGCACCCGTAACCACCTCGTATCAAACTTGCATAACTATTACAAAATAAGCAATGAACAGTAAAACTTATCAAGAAGTCAAAATGAGGCTAGACGATAAAGACTTACAACCTAAGCCACATCTAAACACCAGACACCTGGGATTGGGCTGTTTTGACAAACACTGTAAAAACTGTAATTTTACATAATTTTACTGTCTTCGTATTTAACAGATTTTTCACATATAATGTAAAAACTTGTAATTTTACATATTTTTCATGTATTTTTGAAATACGGTAAACCAATAAATTACAGAAAAAGGATGCAAATAAACCGAAAAAACAGCCCAGCATGCAAGAAAATATCTGCTTCTGTTTTTATTCACTGAAATACGGTAAAAATATTGCCAGAAAAAAACATGAAAACATCCTTTTATGTGAAAAATCTGTTTTATGGTAAATACTGTATATCCTCCAAGCACCATCCTATGATGCTAAAAGGCTGTATAAAGATCAGAATTTGTGGATTTACTGTAAACATCATCACTGTTCTTTTAAACATGAGTTTGGGGTTGTCCAGGATATATTCAAGCCCAAATGTTGAGGCCAATCCTCAAACTGTGAGTAAACCTGAGAAATGTATCTCGTGATCGACTGACCTGAAACCATCCTTCAAAACGTCGACCTAGCAGTTTTTCCTTATTTTAATTTCCCTTCCCGGGATATTAAATGCCTGATTTGAATAGTCTGTAAACACGGGAATCATTTGTAAACAGTGAAATGTAAATTACTGACATGACCACGAGAGAAATAGATGAAAAGAAAGATGTCTGATTATGTACCCCACCCAAATTTATTCCCGCTGCAAACACATGTAATGCCTGATATGTTGGTTTTAATGATTTAAATAGCATTTTTCAAACTAGGTTCATCTTACTTTAGATTTTCTTTGAGGTATGAGGCAGAACTCTTAAAGCTTGAAAGCGTTTGTGCTCTGGGCTGTGACTCCAGCATCGCCCCTAACACCCCCCCCCCCCCCCCCCATCGGGACATCCTCCGGTTTGTTTATCTGTAAACATGGGGATGATTTGCAAACACTGATATGCAAATCACTGACACGACCACGAGAGAAACAGATTAAATATTCAGGAAAAAGTCTGATTATTTATCCCAGCAAAGTTTTATCAGCTTTATATGTGAGCTCAGCGCTGGAGAACATTTACTGTGCTGTTTGATGCAGAAGGTCTCGCTCATTCTGATTGGTCAGAGATGATCACATGATGTTCTTCGGGAGATCGAGACCTGTGAGCAGAGTCACCTGTGTAAAAAGACAATAATAAAACAATACTAGAATTATTACACTCACAATATAATTCCCTTAGTTCCATTCGTATTATTTCATAATGATAAGTTTCCTTAAAGTTTTAAAAAAATGGGAATGGAAGAGTGACCCTAAACTTTTCATGGGTGATCTATGACGTTAGTTTATTTCTCATGAACTTAATCAAAAACAACCAGTTCTTAGTTTCCAACATAATGTTGCTCACCTGAACGTTGCGGTTAAGACTGACTGCAGGCATGAACACACCCTCCAGATTCTCAAAAGCCACAGGACCGTGCTGCTGTTTGTTGATGAAGAAGGTCAACGTGTGTTTGGTCAGGTCTAACAGAATCCCTATGCTCGAACCTTTAGTGATGCCACCTTCAGCCCTGCAAGGGGACATCAGTAACACGGGACATTACAAAAATCCAAAGGTGTGAAATGCAACTTCTATCCATTTGCTTGCTCACTTGGTCAAGCATTGTGTTAGCTACACAACCATCAAGTTTGATTCCCAAGTACACATATAATATTTGAATGCATGCTGAATGAATGCCTTTGTCAAATGTTTAAACGTAATATATTGTGTGTTCAAGACAAGCTCATAACGACAACATCACTTTCATTTGTATTTTAATTGTAGCCTTGTAACAAGAAAATGTATGTGGAGTATCAATTCATGAATTTACTTCGTGGATATTTAGATTTTCCAGCCAGTCTTAACAGCCCTTGTTAAGTGTGTCTGACCTGTGACTAAAAATATCAAACATTTAATCACGAATATTCGCATACAGAATAAAAGTTAATTTTTACATAATATAACCCATACATGTATATTTACCAAAAACTGAAATTATATATAAACATTTATTCATTTTTCTCTTTTTATATTTTTCTTCAATATATGTAAGTGTTTGTGTTTATAAATACAAAATGAATATGCACATTACACAGACATATATTATGTTCACATTTTTATTCTGGATGCGATTAATCGCGATAATTATACCAAAACGGGCAAACTGCCATGTGTTTGGTTCCAGTGTTGCTTCAGTTATTTACATTTATGCATTTGGCAGACGCTTTTAATAACCTTTGTGCGGCAAAAACAATGTTCTATGAAATGAGCTCCACTAACTGTTTACTTCTGGAGTATTGAAAATACACATCAAGAACTACAATAGGGAACCTAAAACACATTTTTATACTTTTAAACATTTTTTAAATCCATCAATACATTTTATAACACTCTCCCTGCTAACAGACACAGTATAACAAAACTACTACAGAAGTCCTACTGGAGCAACTCTATACACTAACGTCACCTTAAATTCAGCTGGATGGAGGAAAATCCAGGGAAACACAAAAAACATATACATTTATAACAAAAAGTAAGGAGGAAAATGCATGAAATAACTGTTATTAGACTCCAAACCTTACAAAATGGCAACCTTCCATTATAAAAGTAAATAAATCCATTCTGGAGTGAAACACTGTTTTTGTTTAATGTTAAGACCATATTTAGTGAAATTAAACTTCATTTATACATCGCTGCTGTCCTTCTGAAACCTTGTATCTGTGCCATAGATCATTATTAGTCACCCTTTATGTTTGTCAATTGGTTCTGCAAAAATCTAACCAATAAAAAGAAGAAAAAATTATTGACAACACAGTATTTCATCATTTAAATAATACTGTGTATTTTCCATTTTATGAATAACAAGGAATTTGCAATTTGAACATCCGAGGTTTCGGAAGGACAGCGACTATATGGTTCTCATGCATCAAAATATCATGTGACAAACTACTCACAAGAAACTAAAGAACCATCGAGATTTGAAGTTATGGACCTGTCACCCTATTTGGCTGTCATGTGTTTGTATAGGGTTTAATTTTGCCAAATAGGCTCGAGATAATAAACATTCTTTCACACATTTTGTTTTGCTTCAGAAGACATAAACAAAAAGTTTCATTTGCAAAAACAAATACCTTTTTAAATTTTGCATTCAAAGTAATATCAATCAAAATGTATTTGGGTTGTTTTGATTAAGTTATAGTAATACAAAAATACAACTAACAAACATGATAAAAGGTAAAAAATATAATAAGACAATAAACACATTTTTTTTGAAAAGTTATATGTTTTTGTCAATAAATTATTTATTTGTTGAACAACTTCAAGTAAACTATATGTAAACTTTAAAGGTCTAATGTGTAATTTTTTGGAAGATCTATTGACAGAAATGCAATATAATATACATAACTATGTTTTAAGAGGTGTATAAAGACCTTTTTATTATCTTAGATTGAGCTATTTCTATCTACATACACCATGGGTCCCCTAACATTGAATTCTGCATGTTGTTTCTACAGTAGCCCTAAAAGGACAAACTGCTCTACAGAACGTGTTTCGTAAATATGTTATCTCCTTCGGCAAAGAAGCGTAAACCTGACGTCGTAGTCCTGTGTCAGCCACCGTAGTGCTTAAAACGGGAGGGGTTAGCGGTGGAGTGACCATTTGGTCGCTAAATTTCATACACAGGACCTTTAAGTAGGTTAATATCAACAGTAGACACGGGCACAATGTGTAGGATTATTAAGATTATAAAGTCAGCATGTCCCCTGACTCACCTCAGTCTCTATAAACAGATGCAGAATATAACATCGCTGCCAGCAATATCATTCTAGTGTTATTATCAGCCTGTCAGTGAGACTCAACAGAGGACATAGAGATCACATCCACAGAACGTCAGATTTACATTCTATGCAAAGAGACATTTATATCCAGAGCAACTAGAATGTTGGTCTTTAGTGTCTTTCCTTAAAACGTCCCTTAAAAAAGCAGATTGTCTTAAAATTCTGCAAATTAAACCTAGATCCTATATACCAGTCTTTCTCAACGGGTGGGACAAGAGACTTTTATTTTGGAAGACGTGTGTGAGAGCTGTTGGCAGATGCCTGAGAGAATGAGCGCTTGCAGTCCCCATTCAATTCCGTGCTATAAAGTAGACGAAAATGAGTCACGAGTAGTATGTCCGAAACCTCAGTCTGCACAAAACAGTAGGCAAGAAATACCCAGATGGTCTAAATAAATAGCGGAACACATCATAGTGGGTGTCAGTTTTTTTAATGTAAGTACAGATTTATGAATTTCTTGTAAATAAATTGTGTTTGTAGAGATGCCTGGGTACAGGCTGATGTTAATACGTCATAGGTCAAATAGCATACGGGTCACATGACAAAAAAACATGGCGGATGCAGTATGTCCGAAATCTGTTCATACTACCCCCACACATACTATAAAGAACGTACTGTTTAGCGGTCGATAGGTAGGCACTTCATATATACTTTCAAAGTAGCGATTTAGGAGAGATGTATGCTGAGTCCGAAATCGCATACTGTGACAGTATGTACTAAATTTGAATAAGGACCTACCTATCAGCCGTTAAAACAGTAGGTTCTATATAGTATGAGTGGGAGTAGTTTGAATACATTTCGGACATACAGCGTCGTCATGTGACCTGTATGTTCTTTGATCTATGATGTAGTAACAACAACCTATACGTAAGCGTTGATTAAAACATAATGTAGTCACAAGAAATTAATTTAATGGCACTTACGTTAAAAACCGACGTCCGCCTTCAAGTTTTCCGCTATATTTATTTGATTTACTGTTAAATTTGATCGTTGCTCAGCTGCCGTGGCATCATGGGATAGAGAAGAGAACATCTGATCCACACTCACAAATCTCAGCGGAAGTAGTAGACCATCCGGGTATTTCTCGCATACTATATCTGGCATACTGAGGTTTCGTACACACTATTCATGACTCGGACGTTTGTCTAAACATCTGGTGCATAAGGCACACTTCTCTGGAAACACTTCAGCACGTTCGAATTCCTCATCTGATTGGTCGAATTTCAAAGGATTTCTGGGCGATGTGGGTGTCGCTTTCTTTAACGGACATGTCAGGAAACAACACAAAGCCGTCTGATCTAAGAAGTAAGCTGCCGTGTTTACAACGGTTGCGATAAGAATTCATCACGATCGACTAAACGCTTAATTCTTAAAAGTATCACAGTTGTCGTTGCTGTTGACACGTTTGTTAATGTACACCGGTCTGTTACTGCGGGGACATTTCCACGCCTCTAAACATGAATTCAAAACTCAAAACAAAACGTGACTGGTTGCTTTACCTGTCAGTTATATCATCTTAAGGGCGGGCCTTGGCCAGAGAAAGCGGCAAATGTGCAAATGCGGCGGCTCACGCTGTCTTCACTGAAGCGCAAATAAAATGACGAGCATGGCATGCAATGAGTGACATAAAAGTAAAGAACCTAAAATCACATTTCTGTTACTTCGTGTGTAAGCTGGGAAGGATTTACATGAATGTATGATATTCATTTTCACAACAGTTTATGTAAGTATTGTGTTTTCTTCATGGTGACTGTTGTTTCCATAACCCCAAAATGCCATATGTCTGTTTATATTACGGTGGTGACTCAACCAACAATTAAATAAAAAACGAGTTTGGTGCTGCTATTTAATAGACGTAACCTTAACTTATAGGCTGTTCAATTATCAGTATTAGTCATATTAGTAAAAAAAATATGTTTTTTAAACAAACTACATATGACGTCATAAGCCCCGGCTTAATGACCATTGGAAATGTGGGTCGATTGGCCGAACCAGTTGAGAACCACTGATAGATACAATAAAGGTGAAAATCAAGGCAAAAGTAAATGACAGTATTGATCAAATCTCAACAAGTCCATCAACAATTTTCCCAAAGCAAGTTGCGTACCTGTTGGTGTGGGAGTTGTTGTGCATGAACCAGGAGCGATTGTTGTCCACATACATGGCCCAGGCCTTGTCGTCTTTTCCCAGCATCATGTCCTTCATCGTATTAATCCGTGCCACACCGAACGCAGGGTCAGGGTGGTTGTCGTAGCGATCCACGCTGAGTTCCCAGTAATGCACACCCTTGGAGAAGGCAGCCGTTCCGAGTACAACCCGATCGTCGTAACTGTTACACGACACCGTCTGGTTTTCATTGGACAGAACGATGTCTCTGTGAGCCGATGTGGGGTCGAAGGTGAACCACGCCACTGCAGATGAAATAAAGAAATTCATGTTCATGTGGTTCTCAAATCTGTTTGTTCAGAAAACACACATTTTACTAAATTATCTGATTTTCAGATTTTTATTTTTCAGGAGGGGTTTAGAGTAAAAACACATGTAATACTTTTAAAAAGGATATAAAACAGCATAAGTTAAACCAGAATAATTGGCTGCACACTGTACTTTAGTGTCACATAAAATATTAAAAGAGTTAAAGGTATGAAATATTAAGGCTGGTACACTCGTTCCTTATGTTCGACAGCAGACTGTATAAGGAACTCTAGCTGTGCTAATGAAACGTTTCTTCTGAGATCAAACGTTACTTTGCTTGGTTTTATCTTGTTCTGCAAACACCAACCTACATTCACCTTTTTTAGCTCAAGCAGTGTAACGTTGATTGTGGATTTGTAAAAATTTGTCTAAATACTGACATACTGACACAGGCAAAAAGTTGCTTGATAAAATGACCAGAAAACATTTCTGTAAACTCTAGGCAAAGCCTAGCAACTTTGAAGATTTTGAAAATAATAATTTATTGATTTGATTAATTCTAAATTAATTGTATTTGTGTTATTCTATAATTGAGTTTATTATGATTCTAAAATGAGGAAATAAAATAAAAAGAATGAGTAAGTTGCCCTTAAATTTATAACAGTAGAGTATGTTTATTATTGTTCTATATATAGTGGTGTGCAAGAACGCAAAGCATCTTGTTCCTTACTCTAGATTAATCGCGGGATTATTTGTTTAGTTCGCATTACTAGCGCAGAAAAAAACTTGCTGTCATGGTTTCACCTCTCCCTGTCAGGTATTTCTTGGTTTAGAGGTGGAATCATACAGAATCCTCTGTTTCTTGAGGGGAGAGATGGTTTTGACACTTATGGCCTTCCATACTCTCCCTGAGTCACGTCATTGTTCCCTACCCTCCTGTTTCGTAGTTTGTGTTAATTACCTCCCCTATAAAACATCCTCTTGTTTCTTTGTCTGGTGCGCGTTCATTGTAAGTGTTACCTTGCGTGTGAGTTGTTTGATGCTGTACGCTGTTCACTGTTTCGCTGTGCCTTGCCTTGCCTTGCCTTGCCTTGCCCGTGTCTTGTCGTGTTAATCTACCCTTTTTTCAAGTAGGTGTTAGTTTAGTGTTTGTTCCCAGTGTTTGTTTTCATAGTCTTAGTTTAGTCAGTTAGTGTTCATTGTTGGCTGTTTATTATATCCTGTCTTGTTTTCCCCCTCGTGGGTTTTGTTTTGCCGTTTGTTTAGTGTTTATTTGTTTAATAAACCTGTTAACCCCTTCACCACCGTCTCTGCCTTGCGATTGGGTTCTACCTCGAGATCCATAACAGAATGAACGCGCCAAAGAAGAACCCAGCAGGTAGATTCCGACCGGCGTCAAGCCCTGCCCAGCCGGCCTTCCGACCGGCGTCAAGCCCTGTCCAGCCGGCCTTCCGACCGGCGTCAAGCCCTGTCCAGCCGGCCTTCCGACCGGCGTCAAGCCCTGTCCAGCCGGCCTTCCGACCGGCGTCAAGCCCAGTCCAGCCGGCCTTGCGACCGGCGCCAAGCCCAGTCCAGCCGGCCTGCGCGACCGGCGCCAAGCCCAGTCCAGGCGGCCTTGCGCCCGGCGCCAAGCCCTGTCCAGCCGGCCTTCCGAAAGGCGTCAAGCCCTGTCCAGCCGGCCTTCCGACCGGTGCCAAGCCCTGTCAAGCCCTGGCGCGTCCCCCAGGGCTAGGACTTCCCCTCCCAGCCCTGCCCCTTCTGGACTTCCTATGTTTCCTTGTTTGCCCCCACCCCCCCTCCCTTGTTTGTTATTTTTATTGAGTCACCCCAATCCCCTGATTGTTATTGCCTGTCTGCCCCTAGTCTTGTTTTCCATGTTTTGTTTGGTCTTTGTCCCAGTCTGCCTTGTCTTGTTCGTGCCTTTGAGGAGCATCAGGTTGCTGCTCCTTAAGGCGGGGGTTCTGTCATGGTTTCACCTCTCCCTGTCAGGTATTTCTTGGTTTAGTGGTGGAATCATACAGAATCCTCTGTTTCTTGTGGGGAGAGATGGTTTTGACACTTATGGCCTTCCATACTCTCCCCGAGTCACGTCATTGTTCCCTACCCTCCTGTTTCCTAGTTTGTGTTAATTACCTTCCCTATAAAACATCCTCTTGTTTCTTTGTCTGGTGCGCGTTCATTGTAAGTGTTACCTTGCGTGTGAGTTGTTTGATGCTGTACGCTGTACGCTGTTCACTGTTTCGCTGTGCCTTGCCTTGCCTTGCCTTGCCCGTGTCTTGTCGTGTTAATCTACCCTTTTTTCAAGTAAGTGTTAGTTTAGTGTTTGTTCCCAGTGTTTGTTTTCATAGTCTTAGTTTAGTCAGTTAGTGTTCATTGTTGGCTGTTTATTATATCCTGTCTTGTTTTCCCCCTCGTGGGTTTTGTTTTGCCGTTTGTTTAGTGTTTATTTGTTTAATAAACCTGTTAACCCCTTCACCACCG
The DNA here is from genome assembly GCA_008369825.1 of Triplophysa tibetana. Classification (NCBI taxonomy): domain Eukaryota; kingdom Metazoa; phylum Chordata; class Actinopteri; order Cypriniformes; family Nemacheilidae; genus Triplophysa; species Triplophysa tibetana. The sequence goes on along the minus strand of CM017910.1, from coordinate 20,570,801 downwards.
TCTCTGCCTTGCGATTGGGTTCTACCTCGAGATCCATAACACTTGCAACAGGAATTGTCATCGCTCATCCAGATGTGTCAAACCATAGTAGTCCATAATCTCTTCGTACGAATATGCTGCAAATTTGTGTGGAAGGCGCAATTGAAGCGAATATCGGGCATCCGTGGCAATTCGGCCCTACTTTGCATTGACTATTGTATGTAATGTTCGTGCAAAATAGTTAAATTCGCTCTTGGTGTGAACATCATTATATCTTCCTTAATTCCTCAAAATATCTTCTTTCGTGTTCAACAGAACAAAAACATGGTACGATCATTTTTCCTACAATGGAAGTCAATGGTGCCCCAGAACTGTCAGTTGCTAACATTCTTCCAAATATCTCCTTTTGCATTCAACAGGACAAAGAAAGGAATACAGGTTAAGAACAACTTGAGGGCAAGTAAATGATGACAGAATCTTCATTCTTGAGTGAACTATCTCTTTAGTTGTTGATATCATTTGCTATAGTGTGTCAGTAGGAAATATCAGTTTAGATATCCAAAGATTTCTTATGCTTGTTTTTATTATAATCCAGTAAGCACACAACTCCTGTGCCTACAAAACTCTCACTGGATTATTACAAATAATGGCATAAGGAATTTTTGGAAATTTGCCGATATTTCCTACTAGCACACTAGAGCAAAGGATATAAATAAATGACCTAAAACCATTTTTATGGTACTAAAATGCCCAAAGACTTCATCATCATTATGTATTAGCATCTGACATTAAAAAACATTCCACTCTGTTTATGGGATCACACTACACTACGAACTTTGATCCATGTAAAATATTTTTTAGAGAACCATGCACAGCAGGGGTCCTTCCACTTCAGGATCAGAAGCTACACCAAGAAAAGAGAATATATAATGTAAAGCTAAAAGAAAACTTGTAAATGCGTGTGCATGAGCATAAGGGAGAGAGAGAGGAGATGGTTTTAACACTTTCAGAGACACAGAAAAACACGCACCGTCAGACGTCTTCAGAACTACAACTTTGCTGTAGGATCCCACGCCGGCAGAGTTATACGCTTTGACGCGAGCGTTGTACGAGCTGTTGAAATGAAGGCCGTCGACCGTACAGACAGTCTCTTTACCCACATATACCTCCTGCAAGATTGAAATAGAAAAACACAGACAGACAAGAAGAGAGAAGTGTCAAAGCTGGAAAACATTAATTTTATCACTTAAATCTAATCTTTGACCATCAAAATGTCTTATTTTTTTGCTTCCTTAATAAAGCTTGTAACTCTACACCTAAGCCTTATTAAGTATACGCAGATAAATTAATATGCAAATTAGCCCCGCCTCCAATCAGTGAAACAAGGCAATTCCACATGCTGGTAAAACTGAAAGTGAAACTGAGAGCTTACACAGCAGTGCAGCGATTGTTTCTGCCTAAATCTATGTGCCATCTTTACATATTTTTGCTTCAAACTGCTGATCCACAGGGGTTAAATGAATGGATGTGATTGGTTAAAGGTTTATGACCTCATTAACTAGGACATTTTCAAACCGCATATTTTAAACTGTCTTTGGTAAACTGCTGCAGTTTTGTGAAGAAAATACTCAACAATGGTTTAAAATTGTAAATCATCACAGGGGGTCTTCAATATTGACTGAGTAAGCGCATGTCAAAGATTGAAATGATAGTGAAATCAATAGATTTATATTTAATTCTATGCTAAAATGCATGATCATATTTCTATGAACTCCATACATCTCATTCGTAAATATTTGTTCAACACACCCGGTAAGGTCCGCCGTTGCCGTCATCTAGCTCCAGCACGTAACCTTCCAACAACAGGGCCTGGACTGTAGTTATCCTCCAAGCCAGGGTGGCGCTGTTGTTCAGCGTGCAACATTTTTCCAACTGCAGCAGCGGGGCAGGGGGTACTGTGGGGGTCTCTGCAAGAAGATGGCACATTTACGGTAAGCATGGACCATGGTCCTTAAAAGGTGACTCAAAAATGTTAAACAAGGGTAAACACGGAGTGACATGCACGGGACCAAGCACTTCCTGAAAGTCACGAGTGCCTCTAAAACGTACAAGGGAAGGAGTTGTGCATTAGGGTGGGTTGGGAGTTTTAGGAGAACGATTGGAAGTGATCAGCTCTGAAATACCTCCTGGGATCTCTGCCTCTTTCTGGCCATCTGCATGCATTTGATTGAATAATGCAGCCTCCTGACCATCTGAAAGATGACAGCGGACAAAGCAGGTGTTGCACGTGTGAGTCTAAAGCTTAAACTGAGGAGATCACCTCTGAATAAAGAAAAAATACCATGGATGTGTATGGATTTTGTGAAGTTCCAATAGCCCCAAGTGATTTTCTTCAACATAATGGGCCCTATCATACACCCAGCGCAACGCGGCGCAAGGCGCAGGGCAAGTGTTTTTGCTAGTTTCAGCCCGACGCATTTCTCATTTTCCCATCCTGCGCTAAGTTGTTTAAATAGAAAATGAATTTACGCTCATTTGTGCGCCCATGGGAGTGCTGGTCTAAAAATGAGGTGTTTTCAGGCGCATTGTTGGCACGTTGCTATTTTGAGGAAGTGAAAATAGACTCTGCCATAGACCAACTCAAACCTGGTCTAAAGTCTAAAGTCAATGGCGCAATTTTTTGGGGTTTAAAAAAAGAGCGCATTAGTAGAAAATGGCCTCTTGGCCAGCCCACAACGTGCTTTCACTTTATACTTGTTACAAATTACTCATCAAGAGAATCGGGACAACACTTTAGACCATGCGCCCGGGTGCACCGACCATATTCCCGTCGTTAAACTTTTTTTAAACGATTGACTACTATACTATCAATTTCACTATACGTGTGTGATTAATCGCAGTTAATCGCACAAAAAGTGTGTGAATAATCGCAATCATAAAATGTAATCTATTGAAAGCCCTAGTATATACTCAAACGGTGCTCATAAATATATGTTCTTTGCAAACCAGAGCAGGCTATATTACCATACAGGTTCATATCTCAATGTTCTTCTTCGTTTTTGCAACTTTGAAATTGAAACTAAGAAACGATAAAAATAGGAATAGTTAAGCAGAATCGTAATTGGAGTTGATCAAATTCAAACCATACCCAACCCTAGACATGATGCTCTTACTTACGTCTGAAAAGCCCCGGCTATTTCTTAAGTATTATTTTACTTGTCAATGCTGAAAACTGTCTGAATGAGTGTTCACCTTTACTCTGAGTGAAGTCCAGTTGAAGGATGGTCTGCATCAGGGGGTCTGTGTTGACACTCAAGGCAAATTCCGGGCAGACCTTCGGCTCCAGTGCACTTTTCACCCACTGATCCTGAGAGCCCTGGACACGCTTTATCAATGCATCCGAGATCTTACAGATGAACCAGACAGAAATGAGATAGGGGAACATCAATAATCCACAGTACTTGGAGATATAGGCACCTGCCTACAGTACTTCACTTTTATTAAGATTAACTGGATTTATTTAACAGCACGATTTCACACTTTGGAAAAATGTATGGTACTGGAAAACACCTAATGATACAAAGTCTGTCCATCCCGGATAAACCAAGACAGCGCTTTTCAACCTTATCTGATCATATCTGTACAACCTCCAAAACGCTTCAGACGTTGATCTAAAATGAAATTAATCTCATGTAGTATTGCCTTATTTGCATTTTCCACCTCAAACCCGGACATTACGTCTAAATCTATTAACTAAAATCAAAAATATTTATTAACATTAAAAGCACCCAGTTCCAACAATTATTTCCAGGTTGATCAGGGAAATATCCTTAATCTGAGCATTAGATGACATGGTTTGTGAGGGCTCTAATAGCAACATTATAATAAACACTTCATGACTATTACAGTAATGGGCATTGATCTCAAGCAACTTTCACTCCTTGAAACATCAATTATTTAAAGTGTGGACTCATTCTTACAGTAGAATCGATGTACATAGCAGGTAAATACTTTCAGAAGAGCCCTTCTGAGACCATTATATGGCCTTGAGTATCATTTTTACTATTAAACTGTTATGTACATAGAATTATTTTCAAATACATTACAGTAAATAGAATAGCAGATGTCGCCAAGTTGTGTGTGTTTATTTGTGTGCTTACCTGTAGGAATCCGCTGGGATCGTTCTCTTTAATAACCTCAAGACAGAATTCCATCATTCCTGTGGTCTGTCTGAGCTTCATGGTGCAGTGGGTTATCTGATCCTTCACAGTCTGAAACACATCAGGATATACACTTAAACTCTGATCACACAAACAGTGGGTCAATCTTTAAAGAAACAATGTGGAGATTTTAGCGGCATCTAGCGGTGAGGTTGTGAATTGCAACCAATGGCTCACTCTACCCCTTCCCAGCACTTCGGTGGCTGACACAGGACAAAGACGTCGGCAAGTTTTTGTTTCTTTTCCAAAAGGAAAACGGAACACATTCTGTACGGAACTCCTTCTATAAAGCAGTTTGTCGATTTAAGATTAATTCCTTGAAAGGGTGCCAGCTGTGTATGTAGATAGAAATAGCTCATTTTAAGGTAATACGATTTTTTACACACCTCTGAAGACAGAGTTTTGTTTCTTATTCTGCATTTTTGTCAATAGATCCTCCAAAAAAGTACACACTGTACCTTTAAATGCGGGTCATGTCCATGGCTTATATTTGTAATAAATTATTATCAATATCCAATCATCAGCGTCCATGATTATTTTTCAAGAACAAAATTACATATTTCTCAAACACACCATGTGGGAAAAGCCAAAAATATGGTGATGTCGCATAAAAACCTGGGATTCAGCTGTCTGATTTTGTAAAGCTGCTCGTTCTACACTAAGCATGAAAATTATCTCAGATTTGAAGTCATATTCTAGTTTGTCTTTAGATAGATAAGATGATAGATTAGATCAAGAAATGAATTTTTTTCTTTCTTTAAATAGTAATGTTTTATATGAAGAGGTACTTATCCTGTCTCTTTTCTCAAATATTGGCTAAATAGCAATCCTGTGTCATGGGGTGAATTAACTGACAGTCAACTGTGTTCCTCAAGTATTACTGCAGAGTTTAACAAGAAACTTTGACTCAATCTAATGTTATTATTAGAAAATGTATTTTTCAAACAAAGCATGTACTCTGTAGTTCCAGAGCCATAGAGAGATCGAGTCAAAATTTTTGAGCGTCACATGTGTCATTCATGGAGCCTTCAGATAGTTCCAGGAAGTTATGTTTTTGTCTTTTAATTCTTTAAAACACATCTTTATTTCTTAAAATTGTGTTTTCATTAAACGACTAACGTATTTAAATATGTTAAAAGTTTATCTCAGTTGGTCTGTTTAGCCGCAGCTCAATGCACTTCAAGTAACTTTTGGGAACTATCGAGAGGCTCCATGAACCACCATTGCTGTGAAAAAAACTGCTGTTCCAACTGTTCCACTGTTCCTCTCTCTCTCTCTCTCTCTCTCTCTCTCTCTCAGTGGCTCTGAAGAGTTATAGGTCTCAATACTGATTATAAACCCCAAAAATGTATCAAAACTAAGTTATTGTCCACTGTATTACCAGTAAAGGTAACAAAGTGGTCAGAAGTATGCACGAATGTCATTTTATGTCCAAATAATTCCTAAAAAAAATTGTTCTCAATCAACAATTGATTTACGTGTAACCTGTGATCTGTTGTTCGTCGCAAGTTTGTCCTGTCAACTGTATGGTCAACTGTGATACTGCTGAGTTTTTCCTTTTCCAAAACCCTCAGTTGCCCATGGTAGAACAAAATAAACGAGAGTGTGTGTTTTGAAAAAAGAAAACTTATTTTTATTTGAAGTATTTCTTTAAGTGTTCTTTTCAATAAAAGAATGACATAGAACCATCATTAGAATTTTTTCCACATTTAACGCTTGGTCATAAACAAGACGTTGGATCAGATTAAAACAAAAACACACACTATTTATAAAGTTTGTTCTACTGTGTATTCACAAGACAGCTTTGGCTCACATATCTCATTGATCAAGTATTAATTGATGTTTAAAACATTTATAAATTATCTTAAATATATATAATTGTCAGTATCTGATAAAGTAAAACAAAGCAGCACTCAACATTTGCCATATCTAATGGTGAAGACAATCAGATCAAATAAGTAATGATGCATGAATTATAATGTTTAATGATTTAATGATGCACGTCAGGCGCTCTCAGGACACAGATTAATGACTGTATAATTATAAATGACAGCCCAGAAATTAAACCTTCAGGGTACAAATGAATGAGAAATTAAACAATACAAAATGAGCCCCAGAGCTATGGAAGCATATGTGGTGCAAAATTCAATTTGCAATGTAATATGCAAAACGGCAATGCAGTATGTAAAATGACAATGCAATTGTGTATCTAAATATACATTTCAAATAACGTATGTGCAACATTAGGTGCAAAATGAAAATAAAAATTCAATTATATCAAATACATTTGTAAGTTCCTACACTGGTTTTAATGTTATTGAAATGGATATTTTTAACGCTCTTTAAGTTGCAAAATTAAAATGAAAATGCATTCGCGGATTGATTATACATATTTAAGATAGTCAAGCAAAATTGTAGCAAAAAGAAAATTCTAATGTCATTTTCACTTAATGCATTAACATTAACAGGTTGAACATTTGGGATTACATTTCCATTTACACACAGCGCGTTGAGGGAGCAAAATTCAATGTGGACTTGAAAATGCATTTCGAGCTGACCACGCCCCCTCCCCGGTACAGCGTCATTGCATGAAGGCGGAGCCAGCATCGCTATTTGCTAGTTAGGTGTGTTGTTTTGAGGTGTTGAAAACACGTTCGACTGCAGACTCAGAGACAATAAAAGCGTTAAATCGCTTGCACATACACGTTTTCATCATAAACACATTCAGTATTTGTTGTCTTTGTTTCTGAATGATTATGTTAAGATATTGACTGTTTTTGTGGGGCAACATTCCCTTAACTTCAGGAATCGAGTTATTCAGTGGATCTGTCACAAACTGCAGCATCCGGATGAATTAGAAACCAAGGTTAATTTTCGTAAGGGCAGATCTCCACCTTTGCAATGTTTATGTGTATTTGTGCATAATCTCTCCCCTTACACTTTCTCCAGCACAAAAGAAGCACAGTACAGATGTGTATTTCACGTGGATGTATCGCGTTTGTGATTGTACTGTACAGTTACTGAACAGTGGTCTCACTAAACGACCATTTCTGAACAATTGTATGAAGATATTGTGACAAAAAAGACATTCATCAAAATACAGAATGTGTTCATGATGAAAACGCGTATGAGAAAGTCAAGTGATTATGAGACATTCAACAGGCGAGATCACCGCTTAATAAGGCAGAAAATTCTAGAAATGTAGCTACTAGTTCTATCGTCTACAGAGACTTACTAATCTTAAAAAAACACCAGAGTCATTTTTTTCTTTGTGCTCCAATTCGTGTGCATGCAGTTTAATGTTTTTATCAGCTTTGCAGCCGCACATCCATGCTTGTAACTAGCGATGCTGGCTCCGCCTTCATGCAATGACGCTGTACCGGGGAGGGGGCGTGGTCAGCTCGAAATGCATTTTCAAGTCCACATTGAATTTTGCTCCCTCAACGCGCTGTGTGTAAATGGAAATGTAATCCCAAATGTTCAACCTGTTAATGTTAATGCATTAAGTGAAAATGACATTAGAATTTTCTTTTTGCTACAATTTTGCTTGACTATCTTAAATATGTATAATCAATCCGCGAATGCATTTTCATTTTAATTTTGCAACTTAAAGAGCGTTAAAAATATCCATTTCAATAACATTAAAACCAGTGTAAGAACTTACAAATGTAATTGATATAATTGAATTTTTATTTTCATTTTGCACCTAATGTTGTACATACGTTATTTGAAATGTATATTTAGATACACAATTGCACTGTCATTTTACATACTGCATTGCCGTTTTGCATATTACATTGCAAATTGAATTTGCACCACATATGCTTCCATACAGAGCGTGCCAGCGTGGCGGTTATATTTTTTTACAAAACACCTGCTTAATATTTCGATAAGATGTGACTGCCCATATAGACAAAGGAAAAAAGATTTTTGTATCTTCCTGTTTCTATCCCTGTGGAAAAGCTTCTATTTATGATGAGTGTGAAATCAATAAAATTGCTATCTTTCAATGCTTTTTTTACTTTATGAATCCAAATTTTTATATATACAAACAAATCTTGGTGATGTATAAAACAATGTATAGAAAAGCTATTAATTATAAAATACACGACACATTCCCCCCCGACACCATGTCAGGCTTTGTTTAGTGTGGCGTGATGTATAAGACTACTGGCTGGAAACAAATGAATTAGAGCGGAAAATAGCATCCAGAAATACTTCATAACATTAACACAAAACCTGGCAGATGCAGGATCATATTTTGAGAGCCTTAATTAATAATCTATTGTAATACATTTACATTTATGCATTTGGCAGACGCTTTTATCCAAAGCGACTTACATTGCAGTAACCTGTACATTTATACTTAGGTATGTGCAATCCCCTGGGATCGAACCCACAACCTTACCACTGAGCTACAGGAAAGCTTATAACCAGTCAAATGTGATCAGGGATCATACAGCGAGAACTGAAACTGATGGGAATGATGGTGTATGGTTGTCTATGATGTACATGATCTGATCAGATGCTGCTTTGGTTTCGATGTGTGAGGCGAGGAAGACCACAACTGTGCTTGAAATGTCAACAAAATACATGATAGTTATCTCAAAGCAGCTATAGCTCTACTTTAATTCACTGAGCAAATAAAGCTGTATTGGTGTCAGGCCGCGAGGTGGAAGAAATAACCTCTGAACATATGCTGTGGCACGACTGAAACTAAAACTCAATCTGCTCTGTGTCATGCCATAAGAGAATTGTAATACAGAAACTCTCTCTATCTCCATCACATCTGGCACAATGTCAGGTGACCCACTGAGAAAATAATCTCTCTCTATTGAAAATACAGAGTAGCAAACAGCCAAAGCAATATAACAGATCTCTAAAAATGAACAAAGGTTCAACCAAAAATGAAAATTCTGTCATCATTTACTCGCCTTCGAGTTGGTCCAAATCTGTCAAATCGGAGTTTCTTTGTTCTGATGTTTATAACCAGACAGATTTTGCCCCCCATTGACTCCCATAGTAGGAAAATATATGGTCAAAGGTGCCCAAGAACTGTTTGCTTTCCTACATTCTTTAAAATATCTTCTTTTGTGTTAAACAGAACAAAAAAATGATAACGTAATTTTTCCTGCCATGGTAGTCAATAGGGCTCAAAATCTGTCTGGTTATAAGCATTCTTACATACATTATATATAGGTATTTGACCCACAACCTTGCGTTGTTAACGCAATGCTCTTACCACTGAGCTACAGGAAAGCTACCAAAGAATTCATCAGAACAAAGACGTTTATTCAGATTTGGAACAATTCGAAGGCGAGTAAATGATGACAGAATTTTCATTTTTGGGGTAAGTGTCCCTTTTAAATAAAACCAGTTTTATTTAACTGGTTTGCACTTTATCTGCCATGTGCCTATTGTCACTTTATCTCTTTTTTATTTTTTTATTGTTCTACAATGTCCTCATTTGTATATCTGTATAGTTTGTATGTACATATGGTTAAATCGTATTTATCTGTATTTCAACGTCTACTGTCAGTGTTTAATGTTAATTGTATGCACCAAGGGTCTGAGAGTAAGGCAATTTCGATTCTCTGTATGTATGTACTGTACATGTGGAAGAATTGACAATAAAGCAGACTTGACTTGACTTGACTTATGTTTGGAACATGTGTGTTTAAAATGATAAAATGCAGAAAGATTTGTGAGATGTTTTGGTTTGGGTGTATGATGAGGGTTAGAGGATACAATATACAGTCTGTACAGTAAAAAAAATCCTTTTGTCTATGGAAAGCCAACCCGTCGTGTGTGTGTTGACTTACCTTCAGTTTGCTCTCTTTCTCCTTGGTGACCTTGGTGAGGAGTTTGGCCTTCTGCCGAGTCAAAGCTTCAATCAACGAATCACACTGAGCCACGAGACATGCCTCAAACTCAACCCCGTTCTCCTGTTACACACACACACACACACAAGTCAACCCCAGGAATATATCTTTACCTGCAATTTTCTATCTATTCGTTGGTTTACTTTGCTGTAGTGTTGTCACGATACTGGAATTTCTAACTTCGATACGATACCTTGAAAAATATCGATACTCGATACCATTTTCGATACCACAGAGAAAAAAACTGCCACAACATTAAGGGGGTACTTTTTTTTTATTATTATTTAAAGATAAATATAACATATATAATGTATTATAAAGAGTTATTAAAGGGTAAAATGCATTATAATTCTTCATAATGTGTGTTGTAACGCATTATGTACTGTTGCAGTTCGAGTCTCATCTTCTTTCTGGTGCTACAAGAGAATGCCAAACTTTAATAAACATATATATTTTTTTGACCGCACTTAAAATGAACTGAACTTTGTAACTAATCTCAGAACTTAAGTAATTGGTTATAGATATTTGTTAACATAAATAAACAATGAAAAATACTTCCAAAACATGTATTAATCTTAGTTAAAAGTTAATTTAAACTAACATTTACTAATACATGTACTAATTAAAATCCAAAGTTCTATCTGTTAATATTTTTTTTCATTGGACCAGAGCAAACATGATCCGTTGTATTTTATTACATACTGTCATCAAAGATTAAAATATACTGTAGCAAATGGATTGCTCATCGTTCATAAATGCTGGACAATACATAACATTATTTGATGAACATATTTTAATGCCGGATTCAAATATCACCGATCCACACACGTAATCATTTTTTGAATTAAGTTAATTAAGCACAAGTTCATTTACATTTGACCAGAGTTAAAGTATTTAAAGATTCACAGCTAAAGATTCCTCAGTCGGATTATATTAACTTTAAGAACTACGGTGAAAAAACGAGACAACACTCATATCGCTATATTAGAGGTGTTAGCGCCTTTTGTTAGCACTGCTCTGTAGCAACTCTTGCATATTGGCTTGTTTGTGTCCTTCGGCTTTCCATGTTCATTTGCTTCATATCCAAAATATTTCCAGATAGCACTCCTGCTGTGTTCTTTATCAACCAAAGCCGGTTGCGGAGGCTCCGCACACGCCATATTTATATTCACTTCACTTTTGCTATTTAACCAGAGCGAATGAGACGAGACACGTGACAGGCACTGCGGTCACGTGTGGTGTTTGTCAGCGCGCCTTCGGAGATAAGTGACAGCTCGGCTAGGATCGTAGTATCGATACTTCGGGAAATTAGTATTGGTACCGTTCAGATATTTCAGTATCGATACTTATCGAAATATCGATATTTTTGACAACACTACTTTGCTGTTTTTGTCACTTTGGGTTACCTGTTTTGTAGAGTGACTTTTTTACTACTCCCCCAATTGTTTATTTAAAAACATTTGACCCAACAATGCGTTGAAACAACCCAGCCAAAGTAAATCCAAATATTTATATTAACATGTTTTTGGAAAGAGCTGAAACCATGTTACATTATAATGCAATGCGATATGACTTTATTTCTGATATCTGACAGTGTTCAGGGATCAACGCTAAGGATTTTTTCTACTGGCCTGGTCAAGCAAGTGATTCAATTTTTTACTGGCCCCACCACAAAACAGTAAAAGATAAATAATTTTGTCTAGTTATTAGTTTATTTGTTATTTTGCATTTGTAATCTAAATAAATATGTTTTTATAGCCTTACTCACAGAAACGAATTTTGTTGAAAACAATTATACAGCTAGTGATAAAATAAGAACAAGTAATCAAAGTATTTTGTAGCAAATATACAAAGAATCAGTGTTTTGAATGAAATACAGACACAATCTTACTATAAGCAGTGTTGGGTCTAACTAGTCTCTATGTAATTAGTAACTTTAATTGAATTACTTTTCCCTTGATAAAGTAAAGTAAGGGATTATTCTTGTTTTTTCTGTAATTTAAATAGTTACTTCTGATGTAATTGAACTTAATACTGAGTAATATATTCAATAGTGGAAACGACATCAAAATTATATGTCTAGCTTTAAAATGTATGCTTGAATGTATGATTCTCACATTTGTATACTTTGGTCTGTTAATAAGAATAATTGATGTAGTTTATCTGAATGAATTAAATAAGCCATTCATGTCTATCCTTGAATCAATTCTAATCAACGTTGTTATAGGATATAGAAAGTAATAAGTAATAACTATTTCAATACTTTTTGAGAGAGTCATTTGTGCAGAAATCTAATTACACTATTGAATATGTAAGGAGTAACTAGTAATGAATTACTTTTTAAGAGTAACTTACCCAACACTGACTATTACATATAAATTGATCAGTCAGGAGCTGTTCTGACTCAATCATGACACTCAATCTTGAGTGATTTTGTCTTCGTCCTTTGTTGTTTGATGAACATTACTGTAATTATGCTGCTGCCCCTTTAAGAGATTCCATGCATTTTACTTTCAAATTGTTTGCGTTCATATAAGACAAAAAGGATTGTTTTACTAGGATACTTGCTAACATGGGCATTTTGGCATCATCTTATGTGCATATGTCTGTTTAAGACCCGTGAAAGAGAACTCTGTGCAGTAGTTTGCACTTTGAGTTGCGCCTTTCTGGAAAAGCGCATATTTCAAACACCTCCTGAGAACACAACCGAGTTCTCTTTTGTGTCTCTTTGAGAATATTTGAATAAGCAAGCTATATTTACGATACAGCACTGGCCCAAACGGGCAAGTTATATGTCTATCAACTGGCCCAAGGGTCTCTCGTGCTAGCCCATGGCAATCGCGCGGGCCTTAATGTTAAGCCCTGGTGTTTGATATCAAGAAATTTTTAAAAATCTTAACGTTTTCTGAATGCGACAATTTGGCAGCTTAGATTTAACTCTGTCCCCGCCATTGACGAGTTATCTCTTCATTTAAAAAAAAAACTTTCCCTGCCAAAGACGAGTTATTACGGTGTTTGTACTGTCATACATAATGTTTGGAAAAAGTACAGAAGCTCTGAACCTTGAACTTATATGTTTTATCTGTTTTTAATGATTGATTTGAGAGTAATCTAGGTGAAGTCTTTGACCAAAAAATGTTAATTATCTCAGCTGTTTAATCAAAGTGATCCATTTTTGAAGAAATGTCTACATCTAAGGAGTGATAAAAAAAACAAATGAAGATAGAAGAATACAGTTTCTTTTGTTTGAAAGCTGATTTTGTGTTCTTTCATTTGATATATTGTTTGTCCATAATTACAGAAAATGTACTGTGAGCCATAAAAATCTTGTGAAAATGTTAAAAAACGTTGGCGCTGGCTGGCAACTTTTTTTTAAAAGGCTGGCAAGGAAAGAGTTAATAGCTGGATGTACTTTGGTGAAGCTTTGATGTTAACAAATCGAACACATCAAATATCGAGAAGAACTGACAGAAATAATGACTGCTATGTTCAGCTCAGCTTGATGCATCTGTGCAGATATTACGCACTTCACCTTTAAAATGCGTTTCGTAAAGCTGGTAGTGATGCTTGTGAGTGTAGGAGTTCAGAAGAGAGCTTATAATTCATTCACTTTGAGTTGTGCATCAGATCTGCTCTCTAACACCCACATACTGATACTGGTGCAGATGGAAGCGAGGAACACTGAAGAAGACGCGTCTGTTTGTGAAACATTGCATTTCTCTAGAGAACCGCTGTTCATATACTCCTAACAAAACACCACTTAAGTGGCTCCCTGTTCACCGTTCCCTTTCTTTTAATTGAAGACAATAGTGTTAGTTAACATTAAACTTTCATTGTGACTGTGAGAATGTAAATGAAGACATCGGTTACAAAAACGGTGACTATTCAGGTAATGTTTTCTCTTTAAAATCAGATACTTTCCTTTTAATACAATAGAATAAAGTGCCACGTTTGCCTCAAAATAATGCTTTGAAACCCATTTTTTTCATTATAGATCAGGGTGGTAAGCAAATGATAACATCGTTTTCATATACACACAAAGAGCTGTCGAATACTGACAATAGTCTCTGTATTGTGCATGTGTGACGCAGCAGACTGAAAAACACTTCATTACAGCACTTCAGTGCCAAGTCTACAATCGCATCTTCTATCTCTCTCTCTCCCCCCTCTCTCTCTCTCTCTTTCCCTCTTTCTCTCTCTTCTCTCTCTCTCTGCTTGCCGGGCAGTATGAATGGCATTAAACTCTCCAACTCTCTTCAAGAAAATATAGCTCATAATCCAGTGGTCTCCAGGCAGAAAACAACGACAAGTATGGTCTATGTGTGAAATTTGCATATATCTGTCTTCAGTACAGATGAGAGATGTGTTTCATCAGTTAATATTTACTATGAAAACATTTTATCGAGCCCCACCGGATCTCCATCATCTACATACACCCACATCAAGACGCTGGGATGAAACGTCCTTTACCTGCAGACTCATATAATATTTATTGAATTATATCGGTTTGAGTTCTATATAATATGATTTGATTTGTACATGCAGAGCAAGTACAAGTGGACAGTTCCTTTTGAGCAAGCTCTTAACAGTAAGGAATATAAGAACCTGGGGCGCGTTTCCCGTAACCTTCCTATCGCTATGTTGTTCTTAAATTATACCTCAAGCTGCAGCTTATCGTTGATATGAGTTTCTTGAAACGTTCTTAGTTAAGTATACCTTATATTCCCATTTTTAATACCAAGTGGAGTATAAAAACACGTGTTTGAGAAAAGACATAATTACACTGTAAAAAATTGCTGTTAAAAAAAAAGGCAATTACCAACAGTAAAATACTGTTATTACAATAGACAGTTTAATATTGTAGGTTAAAAGACCAAGGCCAATAGATTATTCCCTTTCTGTAAATTTGCAGCATTTAATTGTACAGCCGTTTGCGCCTGAAAAAAAAACAGTATTACGCTGTAAAAAGCAGCCTTTGGGGATTTTTAACACATCCCACTTTTTCAAAACTGCACGGTAATCAAGATCACGTCACAGCTCGTCTCTTCCCTGATAGCAGCAAATTAAAGTCTTAATTCTGGCATTTTTTTATGGTATTTTTCACAGTCTTTGTGTGAACAGAATTAGTATTGTTTTTGTCTGGTCAGGCAGAAGCTACATCCTGGTTTGAGTTAGGCTTGCCATAAAAAGGACGTAGTTCAGTTAAGATTTTGGTTGGTTTTGGTATGCCACAAGGTTTAAAGCAAAAAACTGCCAATAATAATATATAATAATATGATTCTATTATTACTATCCTGAAAACCCTTAGCAGGCACATCAAAACCAATTTATATCAAATGAGGAATAAAACAGCTAATTTTAAGAAGGGACATTTTATATGATGTTATGTTATGTTATATAAAACATTTATTTCATTAAAAACAATTTTATATTATTTTTTATATTATTTGTATTGGTGTTTTCTGTGACTGAATGGTATAGTTTGAGCATTGAGAGCCGACTGCTTCTCCTGCTTTTTAATCACTGATCCAGTATTCGCAGTGCTTCATGAAATCGAGCACGCCTGACGTCTTTGCAGGTACGATGATGTAGTTTGCCATGCATCTTTGAAGTTGTAGTCGATTTTCGAATACATAGTTAAATGCGGCCGATGTAAAGGACTTCAATTCCCAGAATGCTTGCTCTCACTAGAAGAACCAGAAGTCTGTATTTTAAATTTCTACCGCGAAAGCATCCTTTGTGTTGATCTTCAATACAGTTCGGTAAGTTCGGTAACTACTCGATTGGCTTTTTTGTTCATATGCAATCATTTTTTTTCAAAATTTATTCTTGATTGGGTCTTGTTTGTAAAAAACATTGTCAGCTTTGTTGGTTCTAAATAAGTGGATGTTGTGCTTGCAGTCTGGGTAAAGAGTGATGTTTGTTTTCATTTAAAAGCTATGTGTGTTTTTTGATTTTTTAAATTATGTCGTTGACAGAGTACAATGAAAAAAAAAAAGAACACGACAGCAGCGCATCTTGTGGAACAGCAGACAAAGTCAAAGACAGACTCCCGGAGGCCACCAAGAACGTAAACAAAGAAAGGCAGTATATTATTTCATTCCTTAACATTTTGTACTTTTTTACAATTTTAACTGAATCTGTAACAATTTGAAATTATATGTTTCTTATTGGTCTTGTATGAACTGTAATTTGCCTAATATCAGTATTACTTCCAAAAGCATGTTGTAGTAAATTGGCTTAATACTGACAGCATGTCTTTATTCTAGAGGCAGTAAGACGTCCTTCATGTGCACAGATGACTGAGCTGTAGGTCGATAAAAGTTCCTTAACCTGGGTTTCATCTAATTGTTTTTTATCTTATACAGTGTAGTTTGTAACTTATTTGACTAATATATATTTGCACCTCTGTAAACATACTTTTTGTCTTTAATTTCTCTTGTTTGTTTATTCAGTTTGTTTATTGGTTTCTGTTATTATATTTTCATGCACTAAATCGTTTACATTGTTTTAATTTAATCCTTAATATATGAATTTAGTGCTAAATTATTATTTCTGTGTTTTTTGTATTGTGTAACTATTTACAGTATGTGTTACTTTTAGTTCATTGTTTGACACTATTTGTTGCATATTTTCCAATGTAATTTTATGTTTCTGTTGTATTGTCTGGCTCTGTTTTTGTTTCTTTTTCCAATTATTCAATATATTATTATACATCTCTGGGACAAATAAGGTATTTATTTGCTATCCGGGCAGTAGAGTAAATATAAAATAACATAGCCATTACTGTGAAATTACAGTACAGCCATATAACAGAAAACTGTACTTAAACTGTACAATTACGGTAAATCGCTGCTAGTACTTTACTGTGGAATTACAGCACAACTGTTAAATGAATAATGGCTGCAAACCTGTAAAATTGCAGTTAATGGCTGGAACCACTGCTGCCAGTACTTTACTGTGAAATTACAGAACAGCCGTAAAACAGAAAACTTTACTTGAACTGTACAATTGCGGTAAATAACTGCCAGTAATTTACTGTGGAATTACAGCACAGCTGTAAAATGAAGAAAAAACGGTTGCAAGCCTGTAAAATTACAGTAAATGGCTTGAACCACTGCTGCCAATACTTTACTGTAAATTTACGGGGAAATTGTTTACAGTGCAGTATATAAACTTCACAGAATATTTATTTAGAAACATTCTACTTTTATTTAGGATTATTTTTCTTTTATTTAGGATTTTGGGCAGTTGGGAACACAACTCATTAACTTAAAAAAAATAGTTTTAATGCTATTTACGTATTTGTTGGAGTAGATAGGAGCGCAAATCCGTGTTTCACAAATTTCGGAATGAGGTGAAGTTTCAAACGACCCCCACAACTCCAAATTGGTCAGATGCCATGATGTCACTATTTGTGACTGAGACTGATCTCCATTGACTGGCTGGGAGACATTCATTCACTTACACGAATTCACAGAGAGGCATAGAAAGGCCGTTGTGATTGGGTGATCAAAAATACCAAATACATTTTTGGGGGGGTTAAGAGTGTGAATTGCAGTTCCGAAAAAATGGCAATAAACAGAGACATTGTCAGCTGGCAGTTGAATTTTAGTGTTGGAAGGCTGATAATACCTAAGCCTTTTCGCGCCCACTTGTAAAGACCCTGTGCCTCCTCTAGGGGTGCCGCCCCCTAGTTTGGGAATCACTGCTATAGAGAACCGCCGTTCATACACTCATATGAATAGCAAATCTTTTCATGTTGAATCCTAAAACATGCAGAAATCCATATTAACCTGTTCATATGAAATGTTTTTCAGGACACATGTTGATTATTATAACTGCCCCAATTTCTTTTGAACACGCTCTTCATTTGCATGCGAAATTAGACGCTGGCAAATCAAAGCTAATATATGCTAATACAAGTTCTGCTAGCACGGCTGCTTTGATTATGTTGTTATTTTCAACCACTTGCTATGATGTGAAGATTTTGGGTAATTTTAAAGTCTTCAAACGTAGCGATGCTATGCAATTACAGCAGAGAGATTCAAACCTGCACAACTTAGTGTTTTATTGCATGTGAAGGGTTAATTTGTTTATTTATTAAAACGTACCTGTATGTGCTGTAGCAGGTTCTTCAGTTGCACTAGGAACTCTTTGGCGTCCTTGGCTTTGTCAGACACCCCATTCAGAGCCTGGGACAGCTGACACTGCACACAGACACACACATAAACAAAGATCATTACATGTGTTTCAAACTTTCTAAAGCTTTCGTTGAAGGAGCAGTATTTCTGTAAACAAAAAAAGTTGTAAATAATGTTGCATAAATATTGTGGTCTTCAGAAACACAACTAGTGGGCTATATTCAATAACACCAATTTAACATCTCAAATACCACTCCTACATTACCTCCATATGCTGTACATTATTGCAAACACTACTGTTCCTAACCAACCTTACATCGTTACTAACACCATTTATCATTTGAAGCATCTTCGAACATCACCCTGAATATTCAAACATAACCACCAAGCGATCAAAAATGTTACCAGCATTTTAAACACCATATCTTCCTTTTTTTCATAAACACCTTACCACCCAATATCATAAACATTTTCAAATGTCAGCCAAATTTCAAAAGACATAAACACCACTCATTAAAAAGTCAAATACTGCCCATCCCCAGTATTTTCAAACTCCTCCCAACATTTAAAAAACAGCAAATACCACCCATCCCTACTATTTTCAAAACTATACCCAAAAGAAAAAACACCACGAGCATCATCAGCATTATAAAACACAACTCAAATACCAGTTCTTAATCACAGTTCAAAAATGGTACCAAGCCACCAATATTCAACATTTACATTCACTATCTTAAATACTACCGATCTTCAACTTGTTCAAATACCACCCAACTTCTACATTTTCTAACAATACCCAGAATTCCAAACATTATCAAACACCACCCAACACCATCAACATTTTCAAATGCCACTCAAATTTCAAAACACATTAAAACTACTCATCATAAAAAAACTAAAATACTAACCCCCCCAAAACACCACTAGCATCTTCACCATTTTAACATTATAATAGCATTAACAACATTCACATTCTTAAATACTACCAATCTCCAACATGTTCAAATACCACCCAACATCAACATTTCCAAAAAATACCCAGAATTCCAAGCATTAAACCCCCCCCCCAACATTACCCATTATTTCTAAACACCACTCATATTTCCCAGCATTCTAAAACCCTACCTACTGAACCTCCAGCCCAGCAATAGTTATTTTAAAAGTTAGTATCAAATGATCATATTTTCAGTCAATCAAACATAATTAAAATCTTATTATTTTACATTGCTCAGACCATAATAACTTTGCATCATATCAATCATAAAATCAATTTAATACCCAGTGTTCTTGTTGTTGCTAGTGTTATGAGATACTCATTGAGAACAGTCACATATATGGTCTAGAAATGTTTATTGCAAAGAAAAAGGAAAATGGCTATTAAAAGCATATTTCTTATTTATAGGTCAAGTAAGCAGGCATGATTTTTAAAAGGTCCCATATTATTCGTCTTAAAATCTTCAAAGGAACTCCAGCTTAATGACTAATGATCATTCAGGCCTGCGGAAAACACCTTGCCAGCTTCACACACACATCCTTCCCACCTGCTCCTCTTCCTCTGGGCCTTTCCTGGCCTTCTTGCAATCAGCAGGGTCTTATATCAACCAGAGAGACAAACACACACACACACATAAAAAAACACAAGCAGATACAGACACACAAACAGCTCCATGCTCAATTAATGTACCATCTGCCCTGGCAAGCTGTCCAGGCCGCTAACAAGACCCTGACAGATACCCTTCTCATGGCCCTCTACTCTCAGTATGTGTGCCTGTGTGTTCAGAAGGCGACACCCGGACACTGCTGGGGTTCAATGAAGCGGCGGGGTCACCGTCTCACCTTTGCCTTTGTGCCAATAGACCACAACAACCGGCCCCTCCTGCAAACCACTCCGGCTAATTTAACCAACAGAATGGAACAAAGACAAGAGCTAGATTTCTCTTGTTGCTTTGTTGATACATTGTTAGCAGACTTGAAAGTGCAGAATGTCATGAGTCTAGTTGTAGTGTATAGATCACAGACGGCAGAAAGGTCACACAGTCAATTACACAGAGGATCTACTGATGCATTTAAAATTAACAAGCAAAAATAATGGAGTGACACTGTTTGCAAGAATATGAGAATCTTAGATATTACTTTATAGATAAACATTGTTACACATAAATACACATTTTGAGCTTTTAAAATATGCTGTGAGGTACACATTGTGTTTATATACTCAATTACTGTAAATACCGTTTTATATTTGTCACTTTTTGTTATAGTTCAGGTAGAATATAGATATTTTCAAACTTTTCCTTTTTAAACTATTTTCAGCTGGTGATTTTTTTGTGGATGTATGGTGTAATTTTAACTAGAACTATTAAAACATTAATGTAACAAAATAAAAATAACAGAAAATGTACTGGCAAATGTATGGACATTTCCACAAAAGCTGATAATTAATGCAAATGTAAAATAAATAATTTGGCGAGTACATTTTCTACAATTTCTGTAAGAAATCATACATAAAATTTGTGTGGAGTGTTTCTCTTTGTGCCCGCCCAAATAAATACGTATATTCTCAAACTTAGAATTTTAATTAAACCAAAAACATTTTCAGTTATACAATGCTGGAACATCAATTCTTTTGGTTGGTGGTCTTATTTTCATTATGTTTGATAGCATAAAATCTATGAAAGATGTATGTTCACAAACTGCCATGAAATCTGTGCTCTCCTGAAACCATTTTGGGCCCCCAGTTTGAAAACCACCTCTCTATACCATTATTTAAAACAAATAAATGATACAATTACAAAAGCACATAAATGCTAAATATTGAAATTGATAACTAGAAAAACTAATAACTTTGATATCTTTACTTGTTCAAATATGAATTCCTGTGTTTCTTGTGCTATATCCTAAAATAACTAGTCACAACACAAGCAAAAAGAGAAAAGTGGAAAAAGAGAAAGTGTAAGAACGAGGCCATTTGCAACAGCGACTGCAGTGGTGTCAGGTGTAAAGTCTGTACAGTATAGCTTGGCATGGGAGACCGGGGTAATATCCAACACTGGCTGAAAACATTCTTCAACCTTACATAAAAATACATGACATTATATTTACAAATTATTTAACCAAATTGCCTGTTCATGACATTTGAACATCGTTTCTAGCTTGAAGGCGGAATATACAATTTGGTAAGATGCTAACTTTAGCCTGCTAGCACTGAAATCATGATCCCACCCTCGAAGCCCCTTCGAAGCCCCTTCGAAGCCCCTTCTCCTCCAAAACACATGAACACGCACAAACCAGAAGCCCTCCCCTTCGCGTCAGGTCCTGTTCACACTGTCGGGGTTTATTTCTAGGATTAAAAACTGGCTGCCTGTACATTATCCCTTACATAATGTTTAATGCACAACAATACTGAGGTGTAAATACCCAGATAGCAGAATCCATCTGGCCTACGTCTATTTGACGTCTGCATTTACATCTTACAGACATCTGCAATACGTAGTTTGCTCAACTGCAATACGTCTCGGAGACGTTTGAATGTCTGTAATACGTCTGCTAAAGATCTTGAGATTTGCTGTGTAAAAACATCTGCTAAACATCTTAGAAAGAGCAGATTTACATCCATATTAAATCATAAACATCTTACAGACGTCTTCAAGATGTCTATATAACGTCTGACAGCAGACATCTCCGAGACGTATTGCAGAAGAGCAAACTATGTATTGTAGATGTCTGTAAGATGTAAATGCAGACGTCAAATAGACGTAAGTCAGATGTATGCGTGCTATCAGGGTAGTAACCTTATCTGCCACTATTTATAAGTATCAATAGCATCTAACTACTATTTCTACTTGATCCAAAGAAAATACTGATATTTTCGCTAAGTAGGTAAATAGTACATCTCTAAGAAATAGCATTTATTGCTGTTTACACAGCCAGCTAAATCGAAATAGTGACTGTGTCTATGATTACTGTAAGTAGTGTGCTCTGTAAAACAAGCTGTACAAACATGAACTGCCATTAAAAGATGGAGATGTGCTTCTGTATTCCAGCTCTCGATCCTGTTAATAGACCGGAGCTTTTATCTTGTTATCTACTTCACCAGAGCACTGTGATGAAGAGTTGATGAGACACGAATCGAATTGAATTCAGAGACACTGTAAGACAAGCAGTTTGTGTGTGTGTGTGTGTGTGTGTGTGTGTGTGTATGTGTGTGTAGGGGACATCAGAGGGACATTTCAAAAACTGTTGCCGGTTGATTTTACTGTTATGGCAATTGAGTGCTCTGTTTATCAGCATGTTTGCGTGTGCAAGCATGTGTGTGCAAGTGTGTGTGTGTGCGTGATAGAAGATAATACAAATCTGTGGTGATGTGCCAGTGACCTTGATTGTGGGGAAAACACATAGGGAGGCTTTCCATACACTACACTAAACTACACTACACTTTCTAGCAGTCTCTGGCACTGCTGAACCTTCCTGAATACTTCCTACATACAGTAGGTCTATGTCTTCAGAGTTGTATAAAGATCTTACGTAATGAAGCATTATGTTTTTATTACCTTAGAACAAACTATTTCTATCTACATACAGCTCCGTCTTCTCTACAGTAGCCCTTAGCAGACAAACTGCTCTATAGACCGCGTTTCCTTAATAGTTATCTCCTTTGTAAAGAAGCTAAAATGTGACGACATCTTAGTCCTGTGTCAGCCACTGTTGTGTTTAAAGCGACACTTTAGAACTTTTGCTGAAGGCCCCCCCATGTGGTTGATAAGCGCAATTGTCTGTTAGCAGTGTGGCAAATATTGTCGCTGTATAAGCTTCCCCGTGGGCAGGGAAATACAGGTGAATTTATTTACCAATCAGATGGAACTGGCAAATGCAGAAACGTTGTTTGGAAACCATGTCGCACTCTTCCGAATGCAGGGGATGGGCGGGGCTGCGTGTACCGACCCAAATACAGTACTTATAGAGTGTGGTTGTAGCTGCTATGAGTTAAGAGTTGTTCTACCACTGACTGAAATGATTTTAGAGACAATATTTTTAGGTCGAAAACTACAAAGTGTTGGTTTAAAAGTGAGGGGTGAGCCATTGGTACCAATTTGCAATCTCACCACTAGATGCCACTAAATTTCCTACACTGGAAATTTAAGACAAAAAAGGAAGTAGCTATAATGCGGAAAAATAATTCATTTATTCAATAATAACTTCTTTTGTCTTGAATAATTTGAATTTGTTTTGTTTTAGGGATTCTTGAATATCTTTAGGTGAAAACAGGACTAAGATACTGATTAAGATGATTTGTGCAGTGTAGGCAGCTCAACAGGCTTTTGGAACACAGCCGTTGTCTCTCTGCAAGGTCAGAAGAACAACTAACTGACACCACAAATCTCTTTCTCATTTCTTTATGTCTTTTTACCACTTTCCTTTCACATGTGTGTATTTGGCAAAAGCTTCTATCCATACTTACTTAAAAGTGTGAATACTTTATACAGCATGTTTGTTCAGTGAATCAGTCTCTTAATGTTTAAGTAAGATTACACGCACATATCGCATTCAGATTAACTACAGTGTGTGCTGTGTGTTTGTTTGTTTATATCCTGAGAATTCCCTGGGGTTTGATTGTTTGTTTACATTGAGGACATATGTACTATATACTTGAAGAGGATGAACTATAAATGGTCATTTTAAATGGCCTAATATTCCTAATGCATAATACAGTACATATCCCAATATCTTTTAGGCTAATGAGATTATTCATTCATTCATTCATTCATTCATTTATTTTATTGAAACTCTTAAAGTGATAGCGCACAAATCTGTTATCATCCCACTTGGTCACGTTGTTTTGTCTTTTGCACTTGGAATGTAATTTTTTCTTTTGGAAATTGAGCTGTTACTGGTCACGGTGCGTGTCATGTTTCTCTTGGTCTAGTGGCGGGATCATGGCAGAACCCTATGTTTCATGTGGAGAGAGAGAGTATTTTTTCCCTTATGGCTTGCCTCTCTTCGGTCTCGTCTCTGTCCCCGCCCTCTTGTTTCCTCGTTATTGATTGTTAATTATTCCATGCCCCGCACCTGTCCCCCTCTTGATTTGATCCCTATTTAATACCCCATTGTGGTCTGTCCTGTGCTGGATCATTTTGTGAGTTTGTTAATGTTCAAAGACTTAACCTTGTACCCTTGTCTCCCGCCTTGTCCCGAAGTGTCCAGTGAATTGAGTCTAGTTTTTAGTAGTCATATCTTATGTTGTATTTAGTCTAGGGCTGTCAAAATTAATGAGTTAACGCGAGATGATTAACTTCTGGAATTAACGGCGATAATTTTATTAACGCATTAACGCATTCCCGCCATGTTTTACCCCCAATTCAACCCCCGCCGCGTTCATTCCTCGTCGCGTAAACAGCATGGCTGACACGAGCGACATGGAGGTGTCGGAAGAACCCGTTGGCCCTCTGGATGAACAAGAACTGTAAACTGAATAATATTGTCGCGGACACGGGCCTCGCAGAAGTTTTGAAAGCGGCAACTTTAGACGCATTCTACAAGCTACCGTCGAGAGGCACAGATGACAAAAATCAACTGACGCTAAAAAGAAAACGAAGGAACAGGATTTGGCTTCCGCGGAATATGTTGCTTTGACAGGAGACCACTGGACCTGCGCTACTAACAACAATTATCTGGGTGTGACGGCGCATCACATCACTAAAACCTGGAAAGTAATGTCGTTTGCTTGAACCTTAATGAAAACAGAAGAGCGTCACTTTGTAGAGGTATGTGCTCAACAGTTTCAAAAGTGGAAAATTGAAGAAAAAAATAGATTTTCTCGAAAAGAAAAAACGTTCCATTCACCTATTTGCTAAGAGCAATGGCTAAATTGCCAAAGTTGTTTAGAATTAAAATAGTTTTTTGGATTTGACAATAATAAAAAAAATATGAGACAAATGTAATATCCGCTTCTTGTCATTTATCTTACTGTTCTGAGAAGAAACACAGAAAACGTGAATTTTTCAATCATATTTAGTATTGTGGTTAATCGAAATTAATTCAAGAAACCTTGTGATTAATTAGATTAAAAATTTTAATCGTTTGACAGCCCTAATTTAGTCTAGTTAGTTTAGTGAGTCTCGTGCACCCGAGTCATTCTGTCGTTTTACCCCCTCGCAGGTTTTTATTTCTTGATTTGTAATTAAAGTTATTATTTATCCCTTACCCGCTGTCTGCTCTTGGGTCATCTGTTCTTGTGTCGCGGCCGTTTTTCGAAGATATAGACTAAACTTATCCAACAATGAAAACACAAAAAAACGAGGATATTGTATTCTGCTTAAAGAAAATGATGCCTTTTTTTCACAATTATGCAGATTTTCAGTGTGTTCAAATGTACTAAAAAGAAAAAACATATTATGGTATTCTTTATAATAAGATTCTCTGTTGAGAAAATTGTGATAAACTGCACGAAAAGTCAAACATGTGTGTGCATTATGAAAAAAAACAATACAAAAATATCTTAACAATAAGCTTCATATCTTTATTATACTACATCTAAGTCTTATTTTTTGTCTATGGTAAAATATGATCAGGACATGATTTTGTGAGGGCGATCTAGGACCTCTCTGAAAGTTTGAAAATCGCTGGTGGTTGTGTGGGAAAATGAAACATTGGCTTAACATTTGTGTGTCACCATGGAAACCTGCAAGATTACAAGGATCTGTACTCAGGCGTTAAACAGGACGGGTCACATTCGCAGGAGGTTGTGTGGAACTCCCTCTATTTATATTTCTCACGTTTCCTGTCTTTCCATGACAGTAATAGTTTTGTATTGAACCCTGCTGAATGACCATCATTCACTGTGGTGATGAGAGATCAAACACATGTGAGCTCCTATTGTCACTGTCACCAATCGTGTGGTTTTGTGTGATATTTGTAACATGCACTCATTTATTAATTCTCTTTAGAAAATGTTCCCATTTGAAAATGGAAAGTTTGGCTTATATTTTTGCCCTGAGCTTTGTGAGCTGTTCGCTTGGTCACAGATGAGATAGCCGGCAGGAAAAAGCGTGAAAATGGCTCGGACACACACAGCAATAGCATATGGAGGAACGCTATTACATTTTTTGTCAGATACATCTAACCTACATTCTGACTGAAAGTATGTGTGTGCGCGCTGTGCGTTCATGTGTGTCAAAGCCATCCTTGCATGTCATAAATGTGTGTGCAGAGGCCGCAGCCTCTTTCCACATTCTGTATTTATGAATATGTATCTGAGGAGATGGGATTTCTGTGTTATGCTTGGTGCTAGAGTCCATTTATTTCTTCTAATAAAGACTGCAAGACCTGAATCTGGTGTCCGATAAGAGAGAAATGCATTGCTGTGCCGGGTCATTCCGGGACAGGTTTGAGGGCTGTATCTCTGTCTCCCAATTTTGAGTCATAAATGCTTGCTTTAGCCACCTGTCTGCAGCAAAACACATGCACATCCACAAACACCTTTAAATCAAGAATCACAGCGCTATTTAGAGGACAGACGTGTCTCTGGCCGGTCAGGGTCGGTGTGATGGGTAGTGTTTAAGGAAAGGGTCAGGGGTCAAAGGTTAAGGCTCAGTTAATAGTTATCCAGGGAGTGCGTGGAGATCACAGTAACACAGCAACACACTAAAACTCCTTAAAGGGACAGTTCACTCCAAAATAAACATTCAATCATCATTTACTCATCTTCATGTCATTTTAAACCTGCATGACCTTCTTTCTTCCGCAAAACACAAAAGAAAATATTTTGAAAAATGTTGGTAACTTAAAACCATTGGTCCCCATTCACTTCGGACACTAAACCAATGCAAGTCAATGGAGACCGACGGGGGTCTGTTACCAACATTCTTCAAAATATCTTCTTTTGTGTTTTGCAGAAGATAGAAAGTCGTATCGTTTAACAATGACAAGAAGGCGAGGAAATGATGACAGAATTTTATTTTAGGGATGAAAAAATCAATAACCTCACATTTAAATTAGATTTAACCTTTAGGGTCGCTCACAGAATAACTTCTGGTAGTGTTTTTAACAATCTGGCAAATATTGCATTGTAGTGACTGGATCAGTGTGAAAAAAGCCATTCAACCCCTGACTCCCTTTTGTCCCGGTTTCTAGATACCATCATCTAAAGATCAAAGCAAGTATGGCTCCATGAGTCTGGGTTTGCGTTTGGAACTTGCACCGATAGTGTGATAACCATTTGGTTTCTCTGTAGGACATTTACGACTCCGTAGCTTCAAAGCATTGCTTTTAAGTCTCTGTCTCACCTCTTACTTAACATCTGAGCTAACCAGAGAAACTTCTCTGACAAATAGGAACCTATGTGCTTAAACTGTCCTTTCATAAAAATGTATCTAAATGTCTGGTTATATGTTGGCGCTCGTGCCATTATAAATACTCTGTAACTGTTAGATATGCAAGTTTTGATTTAGGGTTCATTTGATGTATTCATACGTTGGGAGGATTCACAGCTCAAAGACTTGCATGTTTCATATGTAACTACACATCTCTGAATTCCCTATATGATGAGCTATGTTATAAAAACATAGCATGCATCATACTTTGTCCATAACTAAGTTTAGGTATTAAATGCTAACTGACCATACTGTCAGAGCCATGCAAATGAGGCGCCATGAGAAAGGACCTCTCTTTGGCCCACGGATCTCCTTCGTGGCATTGGCCCACAGACCATCTGGGGGCAGGGCAGGTATGCATTTAAAACACCATCACCGATCCACTTCGGAGCGTCTTTTGATTTAGGAATTGGAAGGGAAAAGAAAGAGGACAATCTAACGGACACCCCCGCTTGGGGCCCCCCTCTGGGGTCCCCGATTAAGCCATGGAACTCCGAACTCAGGACCTAAACTCAGCGTTTCAACAGGACTGCATTCTGAAACCATTCAAGATTTCCATCCACACGAATACGGATATTGGTCCAACATCGAGATTGCAAGTATCCGTTTCTAAATACAGAGTAGCTGCATTAAGAGCGTGCCTCTTTGTTAAAGATGATTCTATTGGTTTTCAGACATGTTTTACCTGCCTCGCAGCCATCTCTCTCTATCTCTCTCTCTCTCTCTCTCTGCGCTTCGTAGCGCGCTTGTGTTTCATGTATTTGTTTGTCGTCATTTTGTTTACCATGTAGAGTAGAGTTTAATAAAAACCCATAAAGGCATTTGTGATGAGTTCTCTTTGTTCAGGCTTACAAACTTGGTCACTTAAACTGTGTTTCGATCTATGCTACCTCTGCTCTTAATTCTGTTGGTTAAAGTCACGTTACTTATAGTAATGAGATAACGTTGGTGTATAAAATCATTGATGCATTTGCTGGACGAATACATCTAGGATTTTCAACACTATACTGCTTATCAGAATTGTAAAGTATGTATGTGTAATGACGATTATTATACATATTTTCCTTTGAGCTAAACTAATTCCTTGACTGAAATTGACGTTTTAAATAACTCATTTCATATATGTTTGATCTTGATAGATCTGGTGGAGAATCTTATTTGTTGAGTAAACTCATCCTTAATTCAACATGCAGCTAAAATCGCTACATAAATTGGTGGAGGGAATGCGGGCACAGTTTTAAACCTTGTTTTGTGAGCAGAACTCAGTGACTATTCATGTGTGTTTTTACGTGTGTTTATTGAAACCGAATACTCTTTTAAATGGCACTTTGATATGTATGAATGAAGGTGTGGACCTATCCTTGGAAGACTCTTGAGCTTCTCACAGAGAAAACCTCAGCGTCTGTCAAAGATTTAGTGACAATATAAAGACGAAGAAATCTCTTTATAACGCACTATATTATTAATTTACCGCCTACATTGAGCGAAGAAATCCTCTTTTAGCGCGAAGAAGACAGAGCGAGCGATGTTCCTCCCTCGTCTTATCTAAAGGCCTTATTGTTAATGCATAGCTAGGTGTAACTGATGTGTATTCCAGTGCAAATTAACTAAGCTATTGCGCTCCCTGGGGTGAACAATCAGTGTAGCTGACTGATAATGTTTCTCCCATTCGCTTAACCCAGCGGATTTTATTAGTAAATAACTCCGGGTCAGTTTTACTATTTAAAGGGGGGTTTAACAAAAATCTTGATCAAGTTGTGTTTTTGTTTTATGTTACGGTCGGCGAAGAAATCCCGACCAAGTACACAAATAACTTTCAGGACGGCGAAGAAATCCCGTTAGTCAGTTATAGTGTAGTTTTGTGTGTTTATTGTTCGTGTAGGTTGGAAAGCCATGTACCCGTGTTCAGAAAACTGACACATTAGACACGCGATGAAATTACACTCGTCGCCATAGAAATTGCGCGTAAACGTAAGTTTAATTCCACACAGAATTGTGGAACCGGAAGTTCGGCAGAAGACATATAACCTTCTACTAACACTAGAGGTCAGTTTGTCTTAAAGTGTCTTAACACTTCTCCTGTCTCATCTCTGCACGACTTTCCCATTTTGTTTGGGCAACGCTTTGTGTGCAGTCTCAGCCAGTCTCTTCTTTTGTTTTATTTTACCGTTTACTGTATGAGAATATTTATTATTTGTTATTATATACAAACTATAATGATAATTAATATTATTCCATTATTGTTTTGATGGTTTGATTTTTCTTTATTTGAATCAGGGTTTCTTACATTCTGTGCCTGGCAGTTAGAATTGTATTTGATAATACTTAAATTTTAATTAAACCAACTTAATTGAATTTAAACTTTGATCAAAATAATCAGATTGCAATCTTTAAGGTGTTAGGATTAACTCCCAATTGCCTTATTTTCTTTATTTCAGTTATTCATTTAATGATTTTACTGACTTTTCTAAGACTCCATAGCGCCCTCTACCTATGGGCCCTATCGTAGACCTTAGTGTGGAGCCAGTTCACCCCCGCACGAAGAAACCCTCCTTCTCTATCCTAACCTCTCTTTCTCTTGACTCATCTGACTTTTATTCTTCTTATCACCAGAGACTGAACCTGTCTGAACATCAGTAAAATTTTTGGTAAATATGTTGATGAATCGAATAGCCTAAGTCATAGAATGACCTCATAGGTAACACTCTTCAGCAACATTATTCATTATTTTCCTGTGTTTCACCCACACAATTATCCACCCCCGCCTTCACGGCTAGGATAATAAGCGTTTAGTTTGCGTCACTAACTGACAAACTCAGTTAAGCATTCAACACATAGCCCACATTTTTATCTCAGTAGATCTGTACGGACTTGCATCTTGCTGTTGTGCCTTTCTCTCTCCCCTGTGTCTCAATGTGTCCAGAAGATCCAATCCTGTCACCTGCCAGTCTAGCTAGAGACCAGGCAAAGCGCTGCAATGGACTCCTGCCTGGGACCAGCATCGGCACATGGCAACTGCGCTGAGAGCAGTTGGTCGGACGACCTAATCCGGCGAAGGGACCACGATCTGAACCAGAGCTACAACTACAGAGAGCCAACAAACTCATCTGAAGTGCACAGCCAGGATCATCGGTGACCACGCCCACGACCAGATCGTCCTACTAGAGCCAGAACGAAGGAAGCCAGGAGGAGCCAGAAGCACGTGCAGAACCGCCTAGACCAGCTGGACCTGCATACGACAGTGGATGAAGAGGACCAGGAGCTACAGGAGGAGATGAAAAGCTACATGAGTCCTTTGCAACACAGACTGAGCAAAGAGAGCTATTGGAGCAGATGCCAGAGAGGAGCTGGTAGGAAAACTCCAACAAGCAAAAGCTCTCTATAATGGCCCCGGCAGACAGCAACACAATGCCACGGCCAAGGCCTATAAAGGCCCTCTGCAAGCAGTCCTTGCTGAAGTCCAAGCCATGACTCAGCAATGGAATCTAAATGAACTGAACTTCACTTGCAGACTACGATGTGAACAGACCGGAGAATGCAACAGATTCTCTCCTGTCGAGTCCCCCAGCTAAAAGCCCAAAGCTGCGAAAAGGGGGGGGGGTGAAACCCCACTGTTCACACCTTACTAGCCAGCAAACACATAGGGGTGGGGCAGGAGCCATCCAGAAGAACCTGCAGACACACACGCTGCATGGCCCCACAGACCCCAGCAAGCTGGCCAGAAAAATGACAGCTGTCACCACTAAATGCTGTCACCCTGAACACTGCAGGAGGCCACAACAAATGGCTACCTGCATAACATTGACTCTCAGGCATTAACACTGCCAAGTGTGACCACAAGAGACCGGTCAACTGATTAGGATCACCTCCAGCCAAGAGGACCACAGCATCCTATGCCAGCAGTCGGAAACTGTCAAAGCGGATTACAGCAACTACAACACATCTGCTACAGCCAGCATCCGAGCCTTCGTCAGACGACAGAACAGGCCGAAAGGGAAGAAGACTTCAAAGCAAAACTCTTCTCCCTCAGAAATCCGCATCACACTTTGAGTCAAAACCTAAGCGCTACAGCCTTTTTCCGCCACGATCACCTGATATCTGCGGAACTCAGCCCATAAGGCCTACAGAGAACATAGCGCCGCCTCCATAAAGACTGTGTAAATCCTGCCTATCTCTGATCATCACAAAGAACTGACTATGTAGGGTGCACCACAGTAGCAGATCTTCAACAGAGACTCAGCAGATGTTACAGCCTGCCGGGAACAGCCAAGCACCAGACAGGAGGCCCTGAGACAACACAGTGTCACCACTTTCGTCGAACTCGGAAGACGACGCCCCGTGGAAACCCAGCTGGCAACCTAGGAGCTATTGACCTGTTCCGGCCCAACAGTCATCGAGGAATTCATCTCAACACCATGGATGACACCTGTACAAAGAGCAAAAGAACCGTGTAACTGCATCTGAGACAGCAGAGATCCTGGGGACATCAAAGGAGCTGATTCTACAAGAAACCTCAACAGGAGGATTTAAATCCAAATCAGACTCTTTCTCACCACGAGTGGCTTTTGAAACAAACAACCCTCTTGAATGCCCCTTTTCTGAGAAAAAATTCCAGATCTCTGTAACCTGCTGGTCGACCACAGAGACATTCTACTACAAGATGAGCATATATGGGCAGATATCTCAGACATCCGCTTTACACTGTTCACACGCTCTCCACAACAACACCAGCTTCAGACATTTCTTCTTCCCTCAAGTGCGCACAGTATCCATTGGACTCATGCCTGTCAACCACAGCAACGACCTAGGACACCTGTGCTCTGAACTTGAAAGGGAATAACCAATGCTGAACATGCTACTTCCTGGTTCTCGCAAATCTCACAGCCCCATGGGGGGCCCTCTCAAGTGCGAGAACCTTCTACTAGACCTACAAGAACAGCCCAGAGCTTTGACCTCTGGTAAATAAATGAGACTGTTGTAACTGCATTCACCAAAAGGGGTCACTGTTCAGCTCAACACACAGTGTGACCAAGCCTTCAACCACACATATTCAATGGAATACGTGGAGCATGGCCCACTCTGGAAGCCACACCCCCTTTTTACCGAATAAGTCATCTTTTTGCAGCGTGCATACTGTACAAGTGAGTACACTTTCCAAAGATTTTGAACAATGTCTTTATGAAGAGCATGACAGCGGATTACCACTCCAAGGAGATGGACCACGCCCTGCCATCAACTGCCAGTGCTAGAGCTGCTCGTCACAAAAGACAATGATGCAGAACTAATGTCAACTATGTGGCCCCCATCACAGAACCACATGACATTACATCCCAAGCTAGCTGCATCCTGGGCTACACAGGACACCACCTACAAGGTTCGTGAAATGTTAAAAGAACTGCCCACTCATGTAAATGAGCGCTCAAGACGGTGCCATGTACACACCAAATGGCACCTGCGCTTCACCACATGCCTGATTGACCCTTGCTGAACGGAGTTCCATCTGAATGTTGGACTTGCCAAACACTGCCTTAACACTGGTCTACACTGACAGCGTGACCAGAACGATAGGGGGGGTAAGCCAAGCACCAGCAAAACATGGCTCTTACCACAGCCTGAGTTCAGACAGCACCACCACAACATCGCCAGGGCCAGCAATGAGACCCCAACCTTGTCCTACACCGCTCACCAGTACTTCAATGAAAGACCCCGGAGTGTGACACCAGCCTTTGCCCAGCAATCACTGCAGAACACCTGAAGGCCAGAGAGCATGCTGCACCCGGCAAGATTCACAAGAGGAAAGTGATGTGAGTAACAAGATTTGGTATCATATCTTTGCCCAGCTAAGTGAGACGGGGGGGGGAATATGTAGACAAAACCCTTCTCCATGACACAGGACTACAGGCTTTTGCATGGAAGCCAATCATGCCATCCCACCTGCTGTTTCATCAAGGACTGCTGCTGTGCATCTCCGTGGAGGCAGGAAACATCCTAACCAACCTGTTGCAAGAACCAGCAAACAGGTGCATGGGTGCACTCCCTTGATGTCTAAGCAGGATCGAAAAGATGAAAGGTACCCAATTAAAGACAATACCTGACCACTCGGGAGCATTCTCTGCCTGTATGTCGAGATCCTGTGGACCAATAGGAACCTCCAGTGATCCCGCCATCATGATCTAACTATCCATCGTCAGCTGAAGTTTACATTCGCACTTCCTCTTCCGAAAGGGGGGATATGTAGTGACTGGATCAGTGTGAAAAAAGCCATTCAACCCCTGACTCCCTTTTGTCCCGGTTTCTAGATACCATCATCTAAAGATCAAAGCAAGTATGGCTCCATGAGTCTGGGTTTGCGTTTGGAACTTGCACCGATAGTGTGATAACCATTTGGTTTCTCTGTAGGACATTTACGACTCCGTAGCTTCAAAGCATTGCTTTTAAGTCTCTGTCTCACCTCTTACTTAACATCTGAGCTAACCAGAGAAACTTCTCTGACAAATAGGAACCTATGTGCTTAAACTGTCCTTTCATAAAAATGTATCTAAATGTCTGGTTATATGTTGGCGCTCGTGCCATTATAAATACTCTGTAACTGTTAGATATGCAAGTTTTGATTTAGGGTTCATTTGATGTATTCATACGTTGGGAGGATTCACAGCTCAAAGACTTGCATGTTTCATATGTAACTACACATCTCTGAATTCCCTATATGATGAGCTATGTTATAAAAACATAGCATGCATCATACTTTGTCCATAACTAAGTTTAGGTATTAAATGCTAACTGACCATACTGTCAGAGCCATGCAAATGAGGCGCCATGAGAAAGGACCTCTCTTTGGCCCACGGATCTCCTTCGTGGCATTGGCCCACAGACCATCTGGGGGCAGGGCAGGTATGCATTTAAAACACCATCACCGATCCACTTCGGAGCGTCTTTTGATTTAGGAATTGGAAGGGAAAAGAAAGAGGACAATCTAACGGACACCCCCGCTTGGGGCCCCCCTCTGGGGTCCCCGATTAAGCCATGGAACTCCGAACTCAGGACCTAAACTCAGCGTTTCAACAGGACTGCATTCTGAAACCATTCAAGATTTCCATCCACACGAATACGGATATTGGTCCAACATCGAGATTGCAAGTATCCGTTTCTAAATACAGAGTAGCTGCATTAAGAGCGTGCCTCTTTGTTAAAGATGATTCTATTGGTTTTCAGACATGTTTTACCTGCCTCGCAGCCATCTCTCTCTATCTCTCTCTCTCTCTCTCTCTGCGCTTCGTAGCGCGCTTGTGTTTCATGTATTTGTTTGTCGTCATTTTGTTTACCATGTAGAGTAGAGTTTAATAAAAACCCATAAAGGCATTTGTGATGAGTTCTCTTTGTTCAGGCTTACAAACTTGGTCACTTAAACTGTGTTTCGATCTATGCTACCTCTGCTCTTAATTCTGTTGGTTAAAGTCACGTTACTTATAGTAATGAGATAACGTTGGTGTATAAAATCATTGATGCATTTGCTGGACGAATACATCTAGGATTTTCAACACTATACTGCTTATCAGAATTGTAAAGTATGTATGTGTAATGACGATTATTATACATATTTTCCTTTGAGCTAAACTAATTCCTTGACTGAAATTGACGTTTTAAATAACTCATTTCATATATGTTTGATCTTGATAGATCTGGTGGAGAATCTTATTTGTTGAGTAAACTCATCCTTAATTCAACATGCAGCTAAAATCGCTACAGCATTAAAACATTTTCACTATGTGTATCATCCAGAAACCGATGAATTGTCTTACCTTATACTTATGTATTTAAACACATCAGTTCTTATGAGCAATGGGTGATAGATAATCTTTTTTCCGAGGAATCATCATGGGTGAGGGGCATTTACATCAGTACTCAGACCTCCGACCCAATCCTTTATCCACAAAAATAATCGCAATATTTTCCCTATTTTTAATCCTTCGTATCTGATATTATTACAGCCCATTTTTGGCTCATGAAAGCCAATCGGTCCTTGGAACAATAAGCACTCAAACCAACTCCGGCTAGGTACGGCGCTAAAGGTGTGGGTGCGGGTGGCGTTCCAATTGACAGCTTCATACAATGTGTGAAAAATTATCTATTGTGCGCTTCCACGTGAATCCATTAAGGCAGATGAAGAAGAAAGATGCCCAGAGGGAGGATTGAATTTAGACTGACTCATACACACTCGCACAGTTCCTCCCCGCCGGCAGTAGTACTGTACAGCACACACACAACCCAAATCTCTTCATCCCACACTCACAGACACACAGAGGGCAGTGAGAAGTGTACAGAGAACATGCACAGGAACAACATGTGTGTGTGTGTGTGTTTATGCGTGCGTGCGTTAAAACATAGTGAGTGTGACTTAGCATTCACACTTACAACACAATATGTGTACGCTTCTGGACTAGTCTAACCTTGCCCACTGATGTGAGGTCAGTGTACTTTTTAATGATTGTGTATGGTAAGATGTACATCGTTTAAATCAAAGTTCTAGTGGGTTCCCCGGTTTATTATTGAAGAAAAATGTGCAACCATGTTTGGTGGATTGACAAGTTACTATATTGAGACCATAATACATGTCTGGTTACTATGGTTCTACTACAAAACGCTGGTTAGTTACCTTGTGTTGTTTCCACGTGACGGCCAGGTGCTTCACGTCGTGTTTGGCGTGTCTGCCCTCCTCCAGACACTGGTAGCACACGGGGGTCTTGCAGCTGACGCAGTACATGCTGTAGTTCTCAGCTTCATGGTCCACACAAGTCCCCTGTTTGCGTGCGCAGGCGCCGGCCGGCTGCGCGCTCACCGCCTGCGCTTGAGTCGGCGGCACCAGCCGGTGCTTGGCCAGCGGTCCGCGGGAAGGATGGCAGCGCTGCTGGCACGGAGCGCAGTAATATACGTCGCACTGCTCGCACATCACTGTTGCGTCCACGGGGTTGCGGTCGCATAGCTGGCATTTGACGGAGGCGGCGCGGCTCTGCTGGTAGCGGGACACGATCGCCTCCAGCAGCCGGTTGCGCTGGAGTCCTCGGAGACCCCGCTCGTCCAGCGACACGCTGCGGTGACAGAGCGGGCAGGTGATGGAGCAGTGGCGGTGGACCAGGGTCGGGGGGAACACCCGCACCCCGTTGGGAGACTTTAGGCACGGCGTGTATGACCCGTAGCCGCTGTCCGTCTCGCTGTACATGCTCATTTTATCCATATCCAGGTAATCGTAGTCCGAGATGCCGGAGCTTCGGTTCTGAGGAGGGGTCTCGCCCTCCGGGGTTTGCACGATGATGTTTCGGGCGCACGCCAGGCAGACATTATGAGAGCACGGTAGAATAACGGGCTCCTTGAAGAAAGAACCGCAAACCGGACATTTAAGTTCTTCTTCCATCGCGTACATAAACCCTCTCGCACGTACAGCCGATCAATGAAATCAGAGCAGCACCACCAGACGAGGACAGCTCCTGTTTACGGCTCCGCGCATGCGCGCCGCGGAGATCGAGGAGGATTGTGGGTGTTGAATTAATTAAGGAGACATTCGCTTCTTCCACTTACATTTAAAAAACTACAAGTTCCGATGAGGCGAAAAGAATGTGCTGTGAAGTGTCGATGCGCAGACCGAACGATTGGTGATATCAAGTATCGCGAGAGCGGGGGCTCTCGATATTTTGATGTCATACGCCAATCGGCTTGCGCAGCAACACCCTTTGTTTTATCGTCACGCATTTCGGGGTCGTTGGAGTTTTGAAACCTAATTTGCAATTTAAAGAAGCCATGTGTAACGAGTCCATCAAAGAAGGACAGGCCTTGTACTGGTGGTGACGTTCAGCACTGCTTTGTTTGTCAGTATATACGCCGGTTTGTTTGTGTTTGCGTGAAACACCGCCGCGTTTGTGCTGCCACACATGAATTAACGACCCACACATCACATTTATCATCATAGCACACCCACACCTCTCCTTATCTGACAATTCACTATCACAGCGGTTATAAAAAGTATATTTATACAAATGAGAAAACGAATTGTATAAAACTAAGATTGTATCTTTCGTTCTCACTATAAACACACAACTGCATATTTCTCGATATATTTATTTTTTTCTGTCAAAATGTATTTTCAGCTCTTTGCGAATATAAATAAATATTTATATGAATAATTGTTTTCATTAATTTACTACTTATCACTTTTCCTTGAATGTTTTGCTCTTTTAAGTTGAATAAAGCCTATTATCCCAGAGAGCAAAAAATATCTGCACGGCTTCTTTGTGCCACCGGCCCTAAGCAGTCGGCTATAGGTGCGTCCCGCTGGCGGTGATGAAACGATTGCCGCCGAATACGTCACTCCCATTTCTTGCGAGATGCCGCAGCCGAATAGCCGGCGGGCCGACTGCTTCATTTTCTCTGGCGTGCCTCCGGCCGGCTGGCGGCAAGCCGCTTTGAAATACAAGGATTACTCTCAAAATCGATGCTATGTTTGGCGTGTTGGTAGTTAAAGTAGAACTGACAGCATTTTAACTAGTTTTCACATTTGAAGCGATTATAGAATCATAATAGCCTATATGTGAATTTTTTTTTTTTTAATTGTTGCTCCAAAGCCATTAGGGTTTATAACATATTCTTGACTCTTGATTCCATGATAAGGTTAGAGTTAGGAAATTACATTTAAATTTTCACTTAATTATTTGCCTGTCGAGTGTGTTTAAGCAGTGGGTCAATTTGACCCATAACGGATGTCATTTTTTTGTTAAGTTTTAAAGTTCATTTGAGGATATTCAACTTTTTTTTTTATTGCCCTTTTACTATTTCTTTTTGGACTGACTTTAAACTAGACAAAAAAATAAACAGTACTCTTAACTTCTCAGAACTTCATGACATTTTACTTTGTTTTCAAAACCCATATTTTTCTGAAAAACAAAAATATACTATTTATTTTTTTATTATTTCGGCAAAATTCTACATTCATAAGACAAGAATAACTCAAAAGAAGCCCTCATATACCACCTTTTATAAAGCTGATTTTTACAATAGCCTACTTTGAAACCCTTTCAAACATGAGGTCGCAAAACAAATAGCTTAAAAAAAAACAATAGAAACCTCAAAGCTTTTCAATTTCATGTGACTGCCTCAATATTATAAAGTAGCCTATTTTCTATCTCAGAATTCTAATTTTTATTGTTATCATTTATTTTATATAAATGTTCATTTTATATTATATCTGTTGTTATTATTCTTTGTTCTACACATTCAGAACTGAAGCTTTATTATTTTTATGTTTCGTGTTTTTATTGAATTCAACCATGTCCTGTTAAAATGTATCTAGCTTACTGTAGGTAAGTTAGCCAAAGCTTTACATCTAGAAAGACTAAGTTTAACTTTGTGTTTTCTTACATTTATATATTCTAAATTATTCTGTTTGTCTGCACAAGTATGCTGCGCGTCCAATAGCTCGAGTTGCTAGTGTTGCCTTTGTTAAAGTACACATTGAGGTTAAGCAATGTTGCTACCTGTAGAAATGTAACTAGCTACAGTAGGCAGCCAAAGATTTACATCTAGAAAGACTTAGTTTAACTTTTGGTGTTTTCTTACAATTATATAGTATAAATTATTCTGTTTGTCTGAACAAGTATGCTGCGTGTCAAATAGCTAGAGTGGCTAGCAAGTGTTATCTAACAAATGTTGTTTTGCCTTTGTTAAGAGTACACACTGAGGTTAAGCAATGTTTCTACATGTAGAAATGTAATTAGCAACAGTAGGCAGCCAAAGCTTTACATCTAGAAAGACAAAGTATAGCTTTTGGTGTTTTCTAACATAACGGAATGATGTATATAGGTTGTTTAAATGATTTTGTTTGTCTGAACAAGTATGCTGTCAGTTCAGTTCACAATGTAACGTTACAGTGGCTAGCAAGTGTTAGCTAACATGTGCTGTGTTGCTACTGTTCTTCTAGTATTTAAGGTGATTTGTGAGTTATTTCTCTGAACTGCTGTACTTTTTATGTTTGAGGACAATGCTGTTCACTTGAATCATTACACTGAATGTAAACATTTTACTGTTCCACATTTGCGGACGTTAACAATGCAGTTTTGTTCACATTTTCTTGCAGATTCCTTGACCAGAGCATAACCGATTATCTTCACCCAAGAGACCTACTATTGGACAATCGTTTTGGGTGTAAAGGTAAATGCATTGTTGGTCACAATGACTAGTTACAGGGCCAAAAGGAGAAGGATATTGAAAGGAGTTGAGAGGGACAA
This sequence comes from Triplophysa tibetana, assembly GCA_008369825.1. Taxonomy (NCBI): domain Eukaryota; kingdom Metazoa; phylum Chordata; class Actinopteri; order Cypriniformes; family Nemacheilidae; genus Triplophysa; species Triplophysa tibetana. Next base: position 20,530,936 of record CM017910.1, on the reverse strand, counting down.
ACAGGAAATTGCAGCTGCATATGAAGCTCTACTTGCTGTTATTCCTGACTTTGACCAAGTAAATCCTCCTGTTAATGAACATCAACATGGAATGGCTACAACATCCCATGTACAAACTGTAACCCCTGAAGCACAGGAAATAAATGTTGATGAGGTATATGAACCTGGTGAAATGTTTTCCTCAAGCACAGAAGATAGTGAAGAGGAAGAGGAGTGTTTAAGGACTCAATTGGGAGGGTGGGCTATTGACAACATGATTCCCCATGTGGCACTTGGTAAGCTTTTAACTATTTTGTCCAAGGATCATCCAACCCTTCCTAAAGACCCAAGAACCCTTCTGAAAACATTGACTTGTGTTAAAACAACAGAACTCTCAGGTGGTGTATACCATCACTCTGGAATTGAAAGTGGAATACTATCGCAGTTGCTTGTGTCTCCTGAATTGCAGAAGTTGACGTCAGTTTCATTGCAAGTTAATGTTGATGGACTTCCACTTTTCGAAAGCTCAAATGCCCAGTTCTGGCCAGTTCTTGGTTTAATTGAGCAATACGTGGGTAATGTCCAGCAAAACAAACTTCCATTTGTCATTGGTCTCTATTATGGGAAGAAGAAGCCAAGCAGCCTTCACTTTTTGAATCCTTTTGTAGAAGAGGCACTGCGACTTGAAATGGAAGGAGTTCTGTTTGAAGGGAGATCACTTTCTTTCAAAATATCAACATTCATCTGTGATGCCCCTGCTCGTGCACTTGTTAGAAATGTGAAAGGTCACAGTGGATATTATGGGTGTGACAAGTGTGTTCAAAAGGGGGTCCACTACGAGATAAGGATGACCTTTCCTCAAACAGATGCTACTCTAAGATTAGACAATGCAGTCCGTGATGAACTTTCTGATGACAGTCATCAGTGTGGAGAATTGGCATTGTTGTCTGTTGGATTGGTCAACCAGTTCCCACTGGATTATATGCATCTGGTATGCCTTGGAGTGACTAGAAAGTTGTTGCATCTTTGGCTAAAGGGACGGCGGCTGACAAGATTTTCGCCCAGCATGGTAAAAGAGCTCTCCAGAGTACTCCTGACCTTCACACCTCATGTTCCGTGCGAGTTCAACAGGAAGCAACGATCCATGGAAGATGTTGAGCATTGGAAAGCTACAGAATTCAGGCAGTTCCTCTTGTACACTGGACCAGTCAGTTTAAAAGGCCTTGTACCAACTCAAGTGTACAACAACTTCATGCTGCTTTCAGTTGGCATCACCATCCTACTGAATGTGTCCCTGTGTGCTGGCCTCGCAGACTATGCACACGGAATTTTGGTTCTCTTTGTTGATCACTGCAGCAAGCTTTATGGAAAAGAACATGTGACATACAACATGCATGGATTGGTGCACCTCAGCCAAGATGCCAAAAAGTATGGTGTCTTTGATAACATCTCATGCTTCCCATTTAAAAACTTCCTTGGGCACCTGAAGAAACTGTTGCGCAAGCCTACACAACCACTGGAGCAGGTTGTTCGTCGATTGTCGGAGAGAAGTCAGCTCAGAAGAACAAACATCTCCAAAACACGGTCCTTGAGAGAGCACAACCATGGACCACTCCTCAATGGTCTTTCTGTGAAAAAGCAGTATGAGGAGTGTTACTTTAAAGACTTTGTTGTGAAACGTTCGGAGGGAGACAACTGTGTCCTGTTGGCAAATAAGGACGTAGTAGTTACACAGAATATCGTAGTTGATGAAACGGACAACAGTTTTGTCATCTACAAGAGGTTCCGGAACGTGGTTGATTTCTTTACTTACCCTGTGGAATCTTCCAAGCTAGGCATTTTTCATTTATCTGGCCTATCAGATACACACTGCTTTACGCAGACAGCAAACGTGCAGAAGAAATATTATCTTCTTCCTTGCCCTGATGGAAAGGCTGGTTTTCCGTTGATCCACTTGTAAAGATGACTGCTTTTTGAAGGGGTGACGATTTTAATGTTATTGACTTTGCCTGTAAATTAATCAAAATGTATACTTTATGCTAATTTTCTTTCTATTTTAGATGCTGTTTGCCATTGTTCTGTTTATCGAGGAGGAGGATCTGCCATTTGCAGTGGTTCCGCAAGTATGGCTCAGCGAGGGCATGTGCTATTGGCCACCATTTAACCTCCGCAAAAAAGACAAAGGCAACAGTTTAGCCATCCGCTGCACGCCTGCACACAGCACCTGGCAGAAACATAATTTTAAGTTCATGAAGGGAGCAGGTAAATGGGTCTGACTTGTGCATTTGATATTCCTGTATTTCATATGTGTAATCTCTTTGTCTGTTTATTTTGCATAACTGACTCTTCATTATTCCCTGATCTAGAATCTTGGCAGGAGGCGATGAGATATTCGGTGCGGTTCCAGCGTTGAAACGACGGACGATGACAAGAAGAGAAAGCGAAAGAGAATCTCAAATTCCAAGTACAGACCCCAGGCCTCTTCTGATGAAGAGGAGTCTAGCCTTCCAGATGCACCAGCAGCGCTGGCGTTTCGACAACCTCTTTTGAACTTTGAAAACATTGTTCCCGGTAACGAGGTTTCAGTGCTGCCCGATGCTCCAGAAGTTGCATCGATTCCAGAAAACCAGGAAAATGTTGAGCCATCTGTAGACTTCAGAACTGGTATGTAAAATGTATTGCTGCGATGCTTAAATTGTGATCCTGCCACTAAACTATACCCTTTGTTAGATATTAAAATTTCTGTTTCCCTTTTCTCAGAACCACGTGTCTCCCCAGTAATCAAGACTCCACTTCACAGAGCCAAGAGTTTGAGTTCAAGTAAGTGATGTTTTTTGTCTTGGAAACTATTGCTTCTATTTAAGATGAGGAATCCTTTTATCCATAATCAATTTTTCATTAGGACACTTGGCAGGTTACTCGCCGCAGCAGTTTCTGGATGAAAGGTGTCGATGTGTGTTGTACATTTCATTAACTTTCCACAGTTCTATTATTGTTTCATTACTGAATATGCAATCTCTGCAGTGAAATTAAAGCTGTTATGTTTGTTCCCCCAGCTCGTCAAGTACTAAGCTTTACACCCCCATCAGCAAATTCATCCTGGCAGCATATGGGTGATAACCCTGGAGGTATGCTATATGTTGTGCTAAACTAAGTGTTACATTTAAATCAAATTCGTTTAAATGTATGCAATAACTTCAAACATATTTTTACGTCAATGATTATCAATAGGAGAAAGTCATCCCTCCGTTATTGGCCCTTGGACTCCCCTGGCATCTCGTGTACAGCATGAAGTTTTCAGCTATGAAGGTATATTCTAGGGCTATGTCATAATGCCCAGTGTTTTAACCGTATTGAAAATAGTGCCTTTAGTTGTTTTTTTATTTTTTTATGTAGATTCCCAGAGACTCCTGAATGAGAACCAAGCCCTGAGGGAGGAGAACAAAGCCCTGAGGGAGGAGAACAAAGCCCTGAGGGAGGAGAACCAAGCTCTGAGGGAAAGTAATGCACAAGCAGGTGAGAACATGCACTCTTTCTTAAATTTTACTTTTTGAGTGTGATGTAGGTTCAAAATTACCATATGCCTTTAATTTTGTAGCTTCGGATGACAGTGGCTCACTTCACTCACTTCACAACACCTGTGGTTGTTGGTTTAATTCCCACTGGGGCCACCTGTACATGTAGTAGACCTAGATAAAAATGTCATAGTTTAGTAGTTGAGGGACCAGGACTGACTGCTTTATTATTTTATTCCGGGAACCCCTGTAGGTGCAGATCAGACCCTAATGCTGCGACGTCTTGGAGAGTTTGGGGATGTTCAGCGCAACATGGACAACAAAATGGACACTATGCTGCAACATTTCATTTCGATTACGCCTTCCTTTCGCTTCTACTGTCTCCGGGGCCCCGCCGGTGGTCCGCCGACTCATTGCTATCTGGGATTATACTTATATAGCAGGCCTATTACAAAAACTGCAACTTGTTCAAAACGCGGCAGCTCGAGTTCTTACACGTACAAAAAAGTATGAGCATATAACCCCGGTTCTGTCAACCTTGCACTGGTTACCTATAAAGCATCGCATTAACTTTAAGATCTTGCTTATTACCTATAAAGCCCTACATGGTCTAGCGCCGCAGTATTTGAATGAACTTCTATTGTATTACAGACCTCAACGTACATTACGCTCTCAGGCGTCCTGTCAGTTGGTAATACCTAGAATTTCAAAATCAAGTGCAGGTGGTAGATCCTTTTCGTATCTAGCGCCTAAACTTTGGAATATTCTTCCCTGCACGGTCCGGGAGGCAGACACACTCTGTCAGTTTAAATCTAGACTAAAGACTCATCTTTTTAATCTTGCATACAATACTCCTCCATAATATTAATCCTCAGAGGATTTAGGCTGCATTATTTAGATCAACCGGAACCAGAAACACATCCAATAAAAATGATGTACTTGTTGCATCAAAGAGTGCAGAACAGTACTCTACTCTGAGCCAGTCTTGTCTCTTTGTTCCAAGGTTACCGCAGGATGCAGTTCATGCCCAGACCCGATGGCAGAGCTGAGAATGGGAAGCGGTGACCTGACAAGAGCTAAGAGGATAGAGCTGGATAAAGGACGCCACAACTTTGATTTTCCTACAACATTTCAAATGTTATTAGATTGTGAATGATAATCTTAAATCTATCATTTACCTTATTAAGTTTATTTTTTATTTTTATTTAGCCTTGTTGTGCAAGCACTGTTGAGCTTGTGCAGAGGCAGCAGCTTTTGCCAGAGGGGAACTGGAATCCCCTGGTTGGGCCTGGGTTCTCCTGAGGTTTTTTTTATTGGTGGGAGTTTTGGGTTCCTCACCACCGTTTGCATATTGTTGTACATATCTGCCTGGCCGGGGGGGCTGCTTTAGAATTCAGAAATTAGACATAATTAATATTGCATATAAGAATTTATAGTCCGTTTAATATTTGACCTGTGGATCTTTCTCCTTTATCGCCAATGTGTGCTTTCACAGTGTGTGTGTGTGCGTCTATGTCAATGTGTGTGTGTGTATGTATGTTTGCATATTGTGTGTGTGGAGCATTTGTATGTCTGTCTTTGTTGTTTTCACCTTTGTCTTGTTTTTACAGGTATATGCCTTTAGTTTTTTTACTTGTATTCAATGTGTCTCATGTACAGCTGCTTTGTAACAATGAAAATTGTAAAAAGCGCTATATAAATAAAGTTGAGTTGAGTTGAGTATACCAACTGTACTTGTAATAAAATATGAAATCTTGAAAAACAAAAATGCCTTTTTATCGACTACTTATGTGGTCAATAGTCAAGCAGTTTAGCGTTGAACACATGCTGTTGTTCTTTCTCACACCATGTTAGAGGAGACAGACTGATCCATGTGCCAAGACAAAATTAACTCTTGTCACAACCCAGAGGATGAAGCTTAGCCAAGAATCCAAAATCAGTTGTGAAAATGTTGCGGGAGTATATCTGCAATCATTGCATGCCCAAGAAAATCAATTAAAGCAAGACTTGTTATGCATTAAAAGAATGCATGTTTCATAATTTATTCAATCACTAAAACATAGCCCGGGAAAAGATTTAGAGACCATTCCCAATTTTAATTTACTCTGCATTTCTAGGTGTATTGTGTTCATTCCAGTCCAGTGTCTGTTGAACTTGAACAAGATCAAACCTCAAGAGTGACATGAAGTTGTAGTGATTTTAGCTGCATGTTAAAATAAGGATGAGTTTAACTCACCAAATGATTCTCCACCAGATCTATCAAGATCAAACATATATGAAATGAGTTATTTAAAACATCAATTTCAGTCAAGGAATTAGTTTAGCTCAAAGGCAAATATGTATAATAATCGTCATTATACATACATATTTACAATTCTGATTAGCAGTATAGTGATACAAATCCCATATGTATTAGTCCAGCAAATACATCAATGATTTTATACACTAACGTTATCTCATGACTATAAGTAACGTGACTTTACCAAACAGAATTAAGAGCAGAGGTAGCATAGATCGAAACACAGTTTAAGTGACCAAGTTTGTGAGCGTGAACAAAGAGAACCCATCACAAATGCCTTTATGGGTTTTTATTAAACTCTACTCTACATGGTAAACAAAAATGAGAACAAACAAAAACATAAAACACAATTGCGCTAGGAAGCGCAGAGAGAGAGAGAGAGAGAGAGCGAGATGGCCGCGAGGCAGTTAAAACATGTCTGAAAACCAATAGAATCATCTTTAACAAAGAGGCACGCTCTTAACGCAGCTACTCTGTATTTAGAAACGGATACTTGCAATCTCGATGTTGGACCAATATCCGTATTCGTGTGGATGGAAGTCTTGAATGGTTTCAGAATGCAGTCCTGTTGAAACGCTGAGTTTAGGTCCTGAGTCCGGAGTTCCATGGCTTAATCGGGGACCCCAGAGGGGGGCCCCAAGCGGGGGTGTCCGTTAGATTGTCCTCTTTCTTTTCCCTTCCAATTCCTAAATCAAAAGACGCTCCGAAGTGGATCGGTGATGGTGTTTTAAATGCATACCTGCCCTGCCCCCAGATGGTCTGTGGGCCAATGCCACGAAGGAGATCCGTGGGCCAAAGAGAGGTCCTTTCTCATGGCGCCTCATTTGCATGGCTCTGACAGTATGGTCAGTTAGCATTTAATACCTAAACTTAGTTATGGACAAAGTATGATGCATGCTATGTTTTTATAACATAGCTCATCATATAGGGAATTCAGAGATGTGTAGTTACATATGAAACATGCAAGTCTTTGAGCTGTGAATCCTCCCAACGTATGAATACATCAAATGAACCCTAAATCAAAACTTGCATATCTAACAGTTACAGAGTATTTATAATGGCACGAGCGCCAACATATAACCAGACATTTAGATAAATTTTTATGAAAGGACAGTTTAAGCACATAGGTTCCTATTTGTCAGAGAAGTTTCTCTGGTTAGCTCAGATGTTAAGTAAGAGGTGAGACAGAGACTTAAAAGCAATGCTTTGAAGCTACGGAGTCGTAAATGTCCTACAGAGAAACCAAATGGTTATCACACTATCGGTGCAAGTTCCAAACGCAAACCCAGACTCATGGAGCCATACTTGCTTTGATCTTTAGATGATGGTATCTAGAAACCGGGACAAAAGGGAGTCAGGGGTTGAATGGCTTTTTTCACACTGATCCAGTCACTACATATCCCCCCTTTCGGAAGAGGAAGTGCGAATGTAAACTTCAGCTGACGATGGATAGTTAGATCATGATGGCGGGATCACTGGAGGTTCCTATTGGTCCACAGGATCTCGACATACAGGCAGAGAATGCTCCAGAGTGGTCAGGTATTGTCTTTAATTGGGTACCTTTCATCTTTTCGATCCTGCTTAGACATCAAGGGAGTGCACCCATGCACCTGTTTGCTGGTTCTTGCAACAGGTTGGTTAGGATGTTTCCTGCCTCCACGGAGATGCACAGAAGCAGTCCTTGATGAAACAGCAGGTGGGATGGCATGATTGGCTTCCATGCAAAAGCCTGTAGTCCTGTGTCATGGAGAAGGGTTTTGTCTACATATTCCCCCCCCGTCTCACTTAGCTGGGCAAAGATATGATACCAAATATTGTTACTCACATCACTTTCCTATGTGAATCTTGCCGGGTGCAGCATGCTCTCTGGCCTTCAGGTGTTCTGCAGTGATTGCTGGGCAAAGGCTGGTGTCACACTCCGGGGTCTTTCATTGAAGTACTGGTGAGCGGTGTAGGACAAGGTTGGGGTCTCATTGCTGGCCCTGGCGATGTTGTGGTGGTGCTGTCTGAACTCAGGCTGTGGTAAGAGCCATGTTTTGCTGGTGCTTGGCTTACCCCCCCTATCGTTCTGGTCACGCTGTCAGTGTAGACCAGTGTTAAGGCAGTGTTTGGCAAGTCCAACATTCAGATGGAACTCCGTTCAGCAAGGGTCAATCAGGCATGTGGTGAAGCGCAGGTGCCATTTGGTGTGTACATGGCACCGTCTTGAGCGCTCATTTACATGAGTGGGCAGTTCTTTTAACATTTCACGAACCTTGTAGGTGGTGTCCTGTGTAGCCCAGGATGCAGCTAGCTAGATGGGGGCCACATAGTTGACATTAGTTCTGCATCATTGTCTTTTGTGACGAGCAGCTCTAGCACTGGCAGTTGATGGCAGGGCGTGGTCCATCTCCTTGGAGTGGTAATCCGCTGTCATGCTCTTCATAAAGACATTGTTCAAAATCTTTGGAAAGTGTACTCACTTGTACAGTATGCACGCTGCAAAAAGATGACTTATTCGGTAAAAAGGGGGTGTGGCTTCCAGAGTGGGCCATGCTCCACGTATTCCATTGAATATGTGTGGTTGAAGGCTTGGTCACACTGTGTGTTGAGCTGAACAGTGACCCCTTTTGGTGAATGCAGTTACAACAGTCTCATTTATTTACCAGAGGTCAAAGCTCTGGGCTGTTCTTGTAGGTCTAGTAGAAGGTTCTCGCACTTGAGAGGGCCCCCCATGGGGCTGTGAGATTTGCGAGAACCAGGAAGTAGCATGTTCAGCATTGGTTATTCCCTTTCAAGTTCAGAGCACAGGTGTCCTAGGTCGTTGCTGTGGTTGACAGGCATGAGTCCAATGGATACTGTGCGCACTTGAGGGAAGAAGAAATGTCTGAAGCTGGTGTTGTTGTGGAGAGCGTGTGAACAGTGTTAAGCTGATGTCTGAGATATCTGCCCATGGTTCCTGTAGGGTGACATGCTCATCTTGTAGTAGAATGTCTCTGTGGTCGACCAGCAGGTTACAGAGATCTGGAATTTTTTCTCAGAAAAGGGGCATTCAAGAGGGTTGTTTGTTTCAAAAGCCACTCGTGGTGAGAAAGAGTCTGATTTGGATTTAAATCCTCCTGTTGAGGTTTCTTGTAGAATCAGCTCCTTTGATGTCCCCAGGATCTCTGCTGTCTCAGATGCAGTTACACGGTTCTTTTGCTCTTTGTACAGGTGTCATCCATGGTGTTGAGATGAATTCCTCGATGACTGTTGGGCCGGAACAGGTCAATAGCTCCTAGGTTGCCAGCTGGGTTTCCACGGGGCGTCGTCTTCCGAGTTCGACGAAAGTGGTGACACTGTGTTGTCTCAGGGCCTCCTGTCTGGTGCTTGGCTGTTCCCGGCAGGCTGTAACATCTGCTGAGTCTCTGTTGAAGATCTGCTACTGTGGTGCACCCTACATAGTCAGTTCTTTGTGATGTGCAGAGATAGGCAGGATTTACACAGTCTTTATGGAGGCGGCGCTATGTTCTCTGTAGGCCTTATGGGCTGAGTTCCGCAGATATCAGGTGATCGTGGCGGAAAAAGGCTGTAGCGCTTAGGTTTTGACTCAAAGTGTGATGCGGATTTCTGAGGGAGAAGAGTTTTGCTTTGAAGTCTTCTTCCCTTTCGGCCTGTTCTGTCGTCTGACGAAGGCTCGGATGCTGGCTGTAGCAGATGTGTTGTAGTTGCTGTAATCCGCTTTGACAGTTTCCGACTGCTGGCATAGGATGCTGTGGTCCTCTTGGCTGGAGGTGATCCTAATCAGTTGACCGGTCTCTTGTGGTCACACTTGGCATTGTTAATGCCTGAGAGTCAATGTTATGCAGGTAGCCATTTGTTGTGGCCTCCTGCAGTGTTCAGGGTGACAGCATTTAGTGGTGACAGCTGTCATTTTTCTGGCCAGCTTGCTGGGGTCTGTGGGGCCATGCAGCGTGTGTGTCTGCAGGTTCTTCTGGATGGCTCCTGCCCCACCCCTATGTGTTTGCTGGCTAGTAAGGTGTGAACAGTGGGGTTTCACCCCCCCCCCCTTTTCGCAGCTCTGGGCTTTTAGCTGGGGGACTCGACAGGAGAGAATCTGTTGCATTCTCCGGTCTGTTCACATCGTAGTCTGCAAGTGAAGTTCAGTTCATTTAGATTCCATTGCTGAGTCATGGCTTGGACTTCAGCAAGGACTGCTTGCAGAGGGCCTTTATAGGCCTTGGCCGTGGCATTGTGTTGCTGTCTGCCGGGGCCATTATAGAGAGCTTTTGCTTGTTGGAGTTTTCCTACCAGCTCCTCTCTGGCATCTGCTCCAATAGCTCTCTTTGCTCAGTCTGTGTTGCAAAGGACTCATGTAGCTTTTCATCTCCTCCTGTAGCTCCTGGTCCTCTTCATCCACTGTCGTATGCAGGTCCAGCTGGTCTAGGCGGTTCTGCACGTGCTTCTGGCTCCTCCCGGCTTCCTTCGTTCTGGCTCTAGTAGGACGATCTGGTCGTGGGCGTGGTCACCGATGATCCTGGCTGTGCACTTCAGATGAGTTTGTTGGCTCTCTGTAGTTGTAGCTCTGGTTCAGATCGTGGTCCCTTCGCCGGATTAGGTCGTCCGACCAACTGCTCTCAGCGCAGTTGCCATGTGCCGATGCTGGTCCCAGGCAGGAGTCCATTGCAGCGCTTTGCCTGGTCTCTAGCTAGACTGGCAGGTGACAGGATTGGATCTTCTGGACACATTGAGACACAGGGGAGAGAGAAAGGCACAACAGCAAGATGCAAGTCCGTACAGATCTACTGAGATAAAAATGTGGGCTATGTGTTGAATGCTTAACTGTGTTTGTCAGTTAGTGACGCAAACTAAACGCTTATTATCCTAGCCGTGAAGGCGGGGGTGGATAATTGTGTGGGTGAAACACAGGAAAATAATGAATAATGTTGCTGAAGAGTGTTACCTATGAGGTCATTCTATGACTTAGGCTATTCGATTCATCAACATATTTACCAAAAATTTTACTGATGTTCAGACAGGTTCAGTCTCTGGTGATAAGAAGAATAAAAGTCAGATGAGTCAAGAGAAAGAGAGGTTCGGATAGAGAAGGAGGGTTTCTTCGTGCGGGGGTGAACTGGCTCCACACTAAGGTCTACGATAGGGCCCATAGGTAGAGGGCGCTATGGAGTCTTAGAAAAGTCAGTAAAATCACTAAATGAATAACTGAAATAAAGAAAATAAGGCAATTGGGAGTTAATCCTAACACCTTAAAGATTGCAATCTGATTATTTTGATCAAAGTTTAAATTCAATTAAGTTGGTTTAATTAAAATTTAAGTATTATCAAATACAATTCTAACTGCCAGGCACAGAATGTAAGAAACCCTGATTCAAATAAAGAAAAATCAAACCATCAAAACAATAATGGAATAATATTAATTATCATTATAGTTTGTATATAATAACAAATAATAAATATTCTCATACAGTAAACGGTAAAATAAAACAAAAGAAGAGACTGGCTGAGACCGCACACAAAGCGTTGCCCAAACAAAATGGGAAAGTCGTGCAGAGATGAGACAGGAGAAGTGTTAAGACACTTTAAGACAAACTGACCTCTAGTGTTAGTAGAAGGTTATATGTCTTCTGCCGAACTTCCGGTTCCACAATCCTGTGTGGAATTAAACTTACGTTTACGCGCAATTTCTATGGCGACGAGTGTAATTTCATCGCGTGTCTAATGTGTCAGTTTTCTGAACACGGGTACATGGCTTTCCAACCTACACGAACAATAAACACACAAAACTACACTATAACTGACTAACGGGATTTCTTCGCCGTCCTGAAAGTTATTTGTGTACTTGGTCGGGATTTCTTCGCCGACCGTAACATAAAACAAAAACACAACTTGATCAAGATTTTTGTTAAACCCCCCTTTAAATAGTAAAACTGACCCGGAGTTATTTACTAATAAAATCCGCTGGGTTAAGCGAATGGGAGAAACATTATCAGTCAGCTACACTGATTGTTCACCCCAGGGAGCGCAATAGCTTAGTTAATTTGCACTGGAATACACATCAGTTACACCTAGCTATGCATTAACAATAAGGCCTTTAGATAAGACGAGGGAGGAACATCGCTCGCTCTGTCTTCTTCGCGCTAAAAGAGGATTTCTTCGCTCAATGTAGGCGGTAAATTAATAATATAGTGCGTTATAAAGAGATTTCTTCGTCTTTATATTGTCACTAAATCTTTGACAGACGCTGAGGTTTTCTCTGTGAGAAGCTCAAGAGTCTTCCAAGGATAGGTCCACACCTTCATTCATACATATCAAAGTGCCATTTAAAAGAGTATTCGGTTTCAATAAACACACGTAAAAACACACATGAATAGTCACTGAGTTCTGCTCACAAAACAAGGTTTAAAACTGTGCCCGCATTCCCTCCACCAATTTATGTAGTGATTTTAGCTGCATGTTAAAATAAGGATGAGTTTAACTCACCAAATGATTCTCCACCAGATCTATCAAGATCAAACATATATGAAATGAGTTATTTAAAACATCAATTTCAGTCAAGGAATTAGTTTAGCTCAAAGGCAAATATGTATAATAATCGTCATTATACATACATATTTACAATTCTGATTAGCAGTATAGTGATACAAATCCCATATGTATTAGTCCAGCAAATACATCAATGATTTTATACACTAACGTTATCTCATGACTATAAGTAACGTGACTTTACCAAACAGAATTAAGAGCAGAGGTAGCATAGATCGAAACACAGTTTAAGTGACCAAGTTTGTGAGCGTGAACAAAGAGAACCCATCACAAATGCCTTTATGGGTTTTTATTAAACTCTACTCTACATGGTAAACAAAAATGAGAACAAACAAAAACATAAAACACAATTGCGCTAGGAAGCGCAGAGAGAGAGAGAGAGAGAGAGCGAGATGGCCGCGAGGCAGTTAAAACATGTCTGAAAACCAATAGAATCATCTTTAACAAAGAGGCACGCTCTTAACGCAGCTACTCTGTATTTAGAAACGGATACTTGCAATCTCGATGTTGGACCAATATCCGTATTCGTGTGGATGGAAGTCTTGAATGGTTTCAGAATGCAGTCCTGTTGAAACGCTGAGTTTAGGTCCTGAGTCCGGAGTTCCATGGCTTAATCGGGGACCCCAGAGGGGGGCCCCAAGCGGGGGTGTCCGTTAGATTGTCCTCTTTCTTTTCCCTTCCAATTCCTAAATCAAAAGACGCTCCGAAGTGGATCGGTGATGGTGTTTTAAATGCATACCTGCCCTGCCCCCAGATGGTCTGTGGGCCAATGCCACGAAGGAGATCCGTGGGCCAAAGAGAGGTCCTTTCTCATGGCGCCTCATTTGCATGGCTCTGACAGTATGGTCAGTTAGCATTTAATACCTAAACTTAGTTATGGACAAAGTATGATGCATGCTATGTTTTTATAACATAGCTCATCATATAGGGAATTCAGAGATGTGTAGTTACATATGAAACATGCAAGTCTTTGAGCTGTGAATCCTCCCAACGTATGAATACATCAAATGAACCCTAAATCAAAACTTGCATATCTAACAGTTACAGAGTATTTATAATGGCACGAGCGCCAACATATAACCAGACATTTAGATAAATTTTTATGAAAGGACAGTTTAAGCACATAGGTTCCTATTTGTCAGAGAAGTTTCTCTGGTTAGCTCAGATGTTAAGTAAGAGGTGAGACAGAGACTTAAAAGCAATGCTTTGAAGCTACGGAGTCGTAAATGTCCTACAGAGAAACCAAATGGTTATCACACTATCGGTGCAAGTTCCAAACGCAAACCCAGACTCATGGAGCCATACTTGCTTTGATCTTTAGATGATGGTATCTAGAAACCGGGACAAAAGGGAGTCAGGGGTTGAATGGCTTTTTTCACACTGATCCAGTCACTACAAAGTCATCCAACAGCAATGTGAAAGACTGACAGTGTTGACGACAAGACACATGTAAACTGTGATTAAAATGAACTTGAAAAAACTCTTTCTAAATTTGACTGTTGTTTTGCAAAGTAAATATGAACTATACGTGTTGTCTCTGCAGTATTTGAGGTCCAGAAGCACTTTTTTCTGCAAATAAATTCAAATGGAAACAATATTTTTATCTGAAACTTGGGAGAAATATTTTTGTAGCTCACAGAATGAAAAAAAAAGATCATTTTACGTATACACATACCTGTAAATAGTGAATTCAGAAAGACTGATAATAATTGTGAAACGGTATCTTAATCGTTTCCCCGGGTGTATATCATACAGTGTGATTATGTGCACTGTTTAACAAACTATTATGACAGGATTATATTAATAATAAAAACATGATCCAAAATATACATAACAGTAAGAAAATATATAATCTTTTTTAAATGCTTTATGATTTTGAATAAGATTTTTCCACTCGTACACCAGGGGGCATCACATTCCAGATTGTGTGAATGATATTCACATGTGAGTTAAGGGGTAAAAAGCTTTTTAACGAAATCAAAATAAGAGAAAAGTAAGCAAGCATCTTTATTTTCATTGTGTCTGATCGAGGGGAACAATAATACAATTTATTTTCGTTCACTTTAGCAATACATAGTCAATTGTAAATGATTGAAAATCTAACAGTTGATCTCTTTAAAATAAATTAATACATTTATTACTATGAAATGAAGTGTTCTGGAGTTGCTTTCGAGGTGTAGAGTTAAGGAGTGTATGAGTTTAAAAGTGCACCAAACTAAATTATATGAGATTTTTAGACATCAAGTAGTACATAATGTGAGTAATCAGTGTTCATTCAAAGCTGTTAAACAAGAGATGTAGTGCTGTCAGGGTTGACCCTGACATTCCGAGAGCTCTTTCTCAAATCCTGTAGCTGTTTGGCTGGTTTCCCGACACCTTCCTCAAACCTCCGCTCCACAACAGGAAGCACCGTCTCGTGCAGGAACGATGTGTTCTGCAGAATGAAGGCCTTTTTCTCTGCCTCCTGCTCACAGCGCAGGCTGTAATCCACATGCTGCACGGCCACCAGTATGATCTCTCGCAGGCTCTCCAGAAAGACCATGTGCAGCTCCGGGAAGTACAGCTTCAGCCCCTCTTCCAGGAACGCCATCATCTGTTTAGTGAAGGCCACGACAGTGTAGCTCAGGTTGACCCAGCAGTCTTCCCCCGTGTACTGATCGAAGCTGCTGATGCCACAGCTCCGCATTTCATCCTTGAGTTTGGTCAGAGCTTCAGGAGTCATCAGGTTCATCCTACGCCACATCTCCTCAGAGTTACGATGCTTCGTGGCCTCTATGATGATGTCTTTCTGGCTGTGAAGGGCCTCCCTGATGTCTCTGACCAGTAACGTTTGCAAAATAAAGGTGAGATCCAGGCCTATCTCACTCAGCTGCTTGCAGTGTTCGCTGGCGAACTTCACGCACTCCGCGGCGGTGGACAGGCTCTCTTTGCTGTCAAACACCTGTTTGCTGAAGGCGTCTACGAAGACTTTCATCACCGAACGAGACCAGACCACGAAGGCGGAGTAGCAGCCGGTGTTGCCCGCGAAGTCCATCTCAAACTCCCTGGCAGTCTCGAGCATACTTGTGAAGAAGATGTTGCACAGCTTTTGGATGTAAAGCAACGTGGCGCCCTCAATGCGCAGCTGACGGATGGCCGTCTGGACCGCCGCCGCACGGTTTTTCAAAAAGAGATCACAGGCCTTTGTGGATTGACCAAGGCGGATGAGCTGGGAGACGGCTCTCCGCGTGGCTTTGGGTCCCCCGCGGAGGGAGCGATCGGGGGAGAGCTCAAACACCAGCACTTCCGTCAGCTGGCGAACCCGCTCGTCCACCTTGACCCTCAGCTCCTTGACCCGCGGAGACACCGGCTGCTCCTTCAGATATTCGTTTAGCTTATCTAGCAGGTCGACAGCCCCCTCGAAGTCCCTCTGAGCAATGCACACGTCAAGATCTTCTGGCAGCTCCTGTATCCATTCGGGGCTCAGATCCACCAGCTCCTCAGAATCCAGAGGTTCGTCTTTTTCGAAGGGGTTTGTGGACACTTCCTGTCTGACCGGCGACGTTGGCAGCTCCTCTTCCTTTTTGTTCTTGTCCTTCGCCACTTTGTTTTTCTTGGTTTCTTCCAGGATCTCCAGCCACTCTTTCTTGATCTTGCTGTTCTCGGCTTTGAAGATGCGGCTCTCGGGGAACATCAGGATTTTAAACATGTCTTTCGTCGGGGGGTTGTCTTTAACATTTACAACGGCGAAGCTTTCCAGATCATACAGCGCGTTGTATTTGTATTTCACGGCTCCCCGTCTGTTAGCCAGCCAAGTCGCGATGAGCAGACAGTCGTTCATGAGGAAAGCGTGGACCTTTTGAATCTGTGACATGTTGTCTGCGTCGTACTCCAAGAGATCTCCATTATAAACCAGATATCTGCCCGGGGTTTCCATGATGTTCTTGCATCCCTCTACCTTCTCCAGAAGTGTGGTCAGGGATCTTTGTTTGACCTCTTCGCTTTCTTTAGGAAAGGCTGCGAGCATTTCTTTGGCCGTTTCATCTTTATCAGAAGACAGGAGAGACTGTGTGATACTCTCCATTATACTCTTCTGCTCTGTGAGGATGTGACTGAGCTGATACATCTCACTTTCCAGGTACGAAATCTCCTTGGCCGTCTCGATGAACTGTCTGTAGTTTTTGTAGACATTTTTCTTTAGGTTCTGTGCGGTTTCGTCAGCCAACGTTTGTATTTTTTGACGATGCTCTTGTAAATCTCGGTCACCGTCGGACTGCTGCGAGAGCTGCTTCACGTATGACTGAGGCTCAAAATTAGGAGATTCCAGTAAGTTACGCAGGCGATTTCCCGTGTCTGCCATCTTTAAAAGATTGTGTCGATAGAAAATCAACGACTGAAGCACAGATATCCGTATAAATACGCGAAATTTAAGGTGTCATTGCAATGTACAGCTGCAGAAGTCTCGCTAGCTTCCTTTACACAGGAAACAGGGAACCTCCCGGTGACGTCACACCACGTGACACGCAAGCGTTTCAAAATAAAGATGGTAATTGTTTTTTACTTGTTGTTTTTGAAAAATACAAACACACCCAAAACGCTTGGGTTTATTTTATCTTCATATTTGTTATTTTGGGATATGTATTCTTTTTCATAAAACCGTTTATAAAATCTTCATTGATCTTATTCTCACTCTCTTAAGAATACTTTGAAAAGTATAATACATTTGTGAAATGTACCTTAAAATAAATGTAATTTATAAATAAATGATTTAACATTATTCTATATTTAAAAAACGTTATACTTTGAAAAGCGTTTATTATTGACGCTGGAACGTTGTACGATCCTGTCGTTTAAAAACGACGTGTATTTTATCTACCTATGTCGCACGTTGTGTTGTACATCACTTAACATAAATAAAAAGTGAAATAACGTTTTCAGGTCGTCGCGGGGAAAAAAATACATTACCCAGAGTTCCTCACACTCTGCGACTTTATGATTGGCCAACATGTTTTTCTCCCATCGGGCGCTGCGGGAAGACGCTGTCAGCTTTCTTTCAAATGTTTTGGATGTTACGTGTTATTTACAACAATGAAGCCCCGCGATTGGGCCTAAAACCATTTGATCTATAAAGCTGGAGGTTCGATGCTCATGGTAAGGGGTACCATATGGCGATTTAGTGCTGATTGAGGGTGTCACCTATTATAAGAGAATAGCAAGTCTGGTTTTGGTAAAGCACACTGATGATGGAGGATGAAGACTTCTTGCTCGCTCTAAGTTTACAAGAAGAGTTTAATCAAGAAGCGTCGGGTACCCTGAGGAATGATGATGACTATCCGTCGAGTAAAAAGCGCAAGATTGACTCCTCCAATGTGCTGGATGTTGTGCCATTCTCTCAGAGCAGACCAGAGAGACCGCTGTCTATCGTGGACGAGTCGTGGGAGACCCTAGACCCCAATCCGGACGTGAGAGCCATGTTCCTGCAGTTTAATGACATGTTCTTCTGGGGGAAACTGTGCGGGGTGGAGGTGAAGTGGAGTCCAAGGATGACACTGTAAGATTCCATCATCTAACAACAAGATTCTGATCATAAGACTGATAGAACCTGAATATACATAGATCTAGATATGTAGTCAAACCTGGAACCTAGTTTCATAGCTTTATTAATTTATCTATCTATATAGTATATATCTAGATAGATGGACAGATCTGAAATCTAGATGTAACATCTAGACAGATACTCTGGAATCTAGAGACAGAAGTGAGAAATAGATCTGGAATGGAAGTGGAAAGATTGATTGATTGATTGACCAAAAATCTCGAATAATCTTTATTGATAGGTAGATAAATAGACTGAAGTGTAGACGAGTAAGTACATCTAAAATACAGATGTGGAACATAGAGACACAGATCCGGAATGTAGAATCCAGAAATATTATCTGTAATCCAGATAAATGTAGCTGTACTTTAGATGGTTTGATAGATACACAGCATTGCAGCATAAATCCCACACAGTATGCAGGACACAACACATATTTATCTTGTGTATTTCAGTTTCTGATTTAATGTTTGTATGGCACAGGTGTGCTGGAGTGTGCTCTTATGAGGGAAGAGGAGGCCTGTGCTCTGTAAGACTCAGTGAACCACTCTTAAAGCTCAGACCCCGTAAAGATCTCGTCCAGGTTGGTTTATCAATAGATTCACTTTTTAACATGAAAAGAAACAATTTACATTTGTTATAACTGTCTGCTGTTTCTGTCCCCAGACCCTTCTTCATGAGATGATCCACGCTCTTCTCTTCGTCACCCAAAACAACAGGGATCGAGATGGCCACGGACCGGAATTCTGTAAACACATGAACAGAATCAACCAAGCAAGTGGGACCTAACATCACTGTAAGACATTTTTACCCATATCTTTACTAAAAACTTGTATTATTCAGTATTATTGTCTAATCCATTAAGGAGTTTTTGTTTTAACTTTTTATCCATTCTGAAACCTCCTTGGAGGGGTCACAGACTTCTCATTCACTAACAATTGTGTGGATTTACGTATTTATATGCACATTTGGACATTTACAACTAATTTGCAACTCGTAAATTAGGCGGATGAAAAATGAAAATCAGTGAACGACTACAGACACTGACTTAAAATATCCTGCCTCTGACAGAACAGTCGCGGATATTCGTCAAAACAGTAATATTACACCTGTGTGGCATCATGAATTGCTTAATTAAATGGTAAAGTTAATTTTTACCTTATTTGTCACGTTTTTTGTATTATTTTTAACAAAGAGAACAAAACAACTGTTTGCCAAGTTTTTTAATTTAATGTTTATAACCTTTTAATAAAATTATTTAATATATTTAAAATAAAGCCCCACTGTCTCGAACATTCATTTAATCAGTTTATTCCCAAAAACACGAAAATAACTGTCAACAAGAACAAACACAAGTGTATAAACGTGCATTTGTGGCATTAACGGACATGTGTCCTCCAGCTGATTCTAATCGAGCGCTCGTCGCATGTTGTATCATGGATAGGTAGTGAGTGATTGAACATCGATTGCCTACTCCAAATCAGAGTGCATTGTGGGTAAAAAAAGAGTGAACAAATGTAGGCAATCAAGTAGTTCAGCTAGGTTTCGGACACCACTGCAAAATAGCAGACACCCAATATAGTGCACTATATAAGAGATGGGGGGCGGTTTCAGACACAGCCAAGGATACTCCAGGCAACCCCATGTGAAATATTAAGAATAAATTGGAATACGAAAGTTTTATTGAATCATGATTTGTTCGTGAAAATGTTTTTTGCGCAAATTTGTGAGCATGCATGCCTTGTGAATGAGAGCCATTTATATTGTCAGACAACATGAAAAAATTAAAACCACAATGCAAACTAACTACCATAAAAAACAGTAATACATTAGTTTGAACATAGTTTGTCTTAAAATCATCACCACCGTACTGATCCCAGTGTCTGTATTAAATGACTCTTCACAGGTATATCACTCATTTCACGATGAGGTTGACGTGTACAGGCAGCACTGGTGGCGATGTAACGGGCCTTGTCAGAATCGCAGACCGTTCTTTGGATACGTGAAGCGTGCGATGAACAGACCTCCCTCTGCCAGAGACCCCTGGTGGGCTGAGCACCAGAGGACCTGTGGCGGGTCATACACCAAAATCAAAGAGCCAGAGAATTATGGGAAATCCAGCAAAACTGATAAAAAGAAAGACAAGAATGCCATTAGTGAGAAATCCAAGACGTCAAAGCCGCCCGGTAGCAGTCCAGGTGATGCATTAGATGTTCCCACATTATTAAACTGTGTGTTTTTTTGAAGACTTTTTTCGATATGCAGCATTAGCTAGTGTTTGATCATTGAGCTATATTATTTAAGCATTGAGTGACCAAATTCTTTTTGTGTTGCAGACTCTGGCTCTCAGGACATCAGAAATATGATTCCATTCAGTGGGAAAGGTTTCGTTCTTGGAGGAAGTACACAGAACTCAATGGACAAACAGCCCAGCCAGAGTCCCGTAAGCCCCACTAGAGCGCAACCTCTCGTCTCTCCTCCTAGGAATGAATCGCCATCCCACTCGATACCATGGTCCAATGAGACAAACCCGCACAAAAGATTCAGCTCAGGTTCATCAAAAGTTCTCGGCAAAAAATCTGTCGGCAACACCAGTGCCTTCGTCAACGTCAACGGCTCACCTGTGAGGATTTCCAAAGCCAATGGCAGCCTGAGGGCAAAGCAGAGGACGGTGCAAGATCTCTTTCAGTCCAAAGTCCTCAGATCTCCAGAGAGAGCCGACAGCACTGTGGGTTCTTCCAAGCTTAAAACTAATGGGCCGGCTTCATCCAGTGCCATTAATAACCCTCATTCATCCACAATAACCGGAACAAAGCCCAGCTCTTCCGAGAACAACGTCTCCAAATATTTTAGGAACGCTGACAATACTAAAACTTCAGTCCCGGAACTTTGTGGAAGCCCTATAAAATCTGAAACCAGCACGGGTTACATTTCAAAGCACTTCGGAGGTAACCAAAGACCTGCCTTGGATACTACGAGCTCAGGGTTGAGAAACAGCGGAAGTCCCCAAAAGCCACCAACAACTACCTTGGGATCCAATTCCAAGCACTTTGGAGGCCTTCAAAAGCCTGGGGTCGGTTTTCCAAGTCCTAGAAACACTGCCCAGACATCAGGGACATCTACATCTGGAGCCAAGAAAAGACCACGGGAAGAGCAGAACTCGGCACATATTTTTGATTACTTCCAGAGGACGGTCAGCGAAACTACCACGGTGAAGCGCAGAGAGGAGTCGGGCGAAGCTGCTCGGTCTGACAGAGATCAGCAAGCAGATAGTTCTCCGGTCCAAATCACTGTCATCTGCCCCGTGTGTCTCAGCAAAATAGTCGAGTCTAAAATTAATGATCATTTAGACTCCTGTCTTACATGATTACTATAAACATGGAGAATCTTTCTGAGCTGTTTCAGGCTCGTAATTCAGGTATAGCTAAAAATATCAAAACCGTTTCCTGGTTCAATTTGAACAAGTTTCAGTTCTTAAAAAAAAAACTATTTTTTTATGGTATTCAAGAAAATCCACTATTTTAATTTTTGACTCGTTCTACCTCATTCAGAAAGTATTCACCTGGTGGGAGGAATGTTGGGTCTGGTCAGCCCCAGTATGATTGACAGTTGAGTTGTCACTGTCCTTCTGCCCGCAGTTCGTGTTGAATCAGCAGTACTGAATTCCGCACGTGCTGGCTATTCGCTGCGGGATTTAGATGTGCTTTGCTTTTGCAGAATCAGGCTTTGCAAGGTTGTATCTTGGTGGCATCAGTAACACCTCTGTCATTCTCTTCCCACGGGTGGGCGGGGCTTGCGCCACCTTCATGCATAATAATCTAATTTGTGCCTTGGAGACATACGCACATTAGAAGTTCAACCCCGCCCAGAGGTGGAAATTGGGTGTGCGGGTTTAGGTGTAACAATTAAGTGTCATGTGTTGTGTTATGGTTTGTGTTTCAACCCACCTTATAACACAAAACATTACCTGATGATGTCATGCAGTTTGTGTTACACACGACATGAAGTTGTGACTTTTGGGTTGATGCACTAATAGACCCAAACAAAAATAATCTCTGACGTTCTCCATTCATCATTGACTTCTAGGTATTCAAAGACAAACTGTGTGGTTTCTTAATGATCCAACCCTTCCACATTTGTTGTTGGCAAGTTTAGGAACGAATTTTATAACTGCATTTTAACAAAAAACCGACTTGTTTTATATACAGAATTAAAAGGTTTCTACGATTATTTAAAGAGTTAAAAATGTGTGTGTTGTTTTGGTTCTGTAAGTGTTTAGTGGATATTCAGAGATGTTTTAAAACTCAAAATTGTGTTTGATTCACATTTTAGTGATGTTGTCTTTGTTTACTGTTGTTAAAATAAATGCTGTTGAAGTATTGTTGTAGCCATTTTTGTGTGAATGATGGTGGAGTGATGGAGAAAATTGTCGGAACACCTGTATATTTTTGTATACCGCATCTTTCTTAACTGTGTAATAGATAAGAATTGTAAACCATAATATTTAGTGAGCTTTAAACTTCTTGCCATGCCAAGATAAATTCACACATTTGAATGTATGTTGGGACACAGTTAACCTTTTATAAAATAATTTAAGTGTAGTTCATTTAACCCTTTATAAAACGTTTTAGAAGTTAACATTTCATGTTTATTTTTTTCTTTATCAATTTTTGTTTGTCGATGTAATATCAAGATAGTTGACAGCATACAAAAATAATTCTGTACAGTATGTAAATAAGGGATTGCACCCGCTTTGTATAATGACCTAAATATTGTTGTGGTTGGTAAAGCGTGTGTGAGTGTGTGTGCGAGCATGTTGTCTTTATAATAGCTGCATCTCTGAATGCTTTGTGTCCAGCTGCATCTGGGTGTGTGTTGTGTCACGGGGCGGATCCGTGGTCACCATCTGCTGTTACTGACACCTTTGTTCCCCCCCGGAATCCGGCCCTGACCTCACCCTGAGTACATTCATCTGACCATTTCCTGACCATGTGCTCTTCAGAGTTGCTATCAGACAAATGTGATCTTGACTTAACCAAGAGATCAAAACAAAACTGGACCCAGAATACAGGGTTACAAAAGAAACTATTTGCACTGGGGAACAAAATTTTTGTTTTTAAAGTGAAAGAATGTGAACCTTTGTACAGCCAATAGATTGCGACATCCCTTTGAGAAGATGTTGTATTATCTTTGGTTTAACCAACTATGATTTTTTAAGCGTGGAAATTAGATATATTTTGAAATTAATTTCAAGTGCACACGTCTAAATAACAGCAAGAGACATCACTAAAAAAATACAAAGAGATCAAATGAGGTCATCACCATTATTTAACCAAAAATTTGCTAAAAAATTTGGATTGCCGCACAATCATCGGGCTTTGATCAGAATAAAAGATTTATTCTGAATTTAATGCTTATGAATATTCATTGTCCTCTACGTCACACGCGGTCACGCCTAGTCAGCGCTGGCTCGCTTTAAAGGGACAGGAAGTGCGAGGTTACGCTACAGATTATAAGTGTCGTTTAGTGCGGTGTTCGCTACATGGATTTGTCGACGTTAGCGCACAAAAGGCTTTAGGAAAATCCGCACATGCTGTAGTAAATCCGACGTCTGTTATTTAGCGTGTTATTGGTGAATGTTAGCATGAATGGTAAGGTTGGGAATGGAGCGGCGGGCGGTGTGCTGGCCTGTATTGAGGGTCTGCCGCCGTTGCCCAAGAGTCTGAGCGGTCTGCTCAACTCCAGCGGCGGCTCGTGGAGAGAGATGGAGAGGATGTACGTGAAGAAGACCATGATCCAGGACGACCTGAGCCGAGGACGGAGCAACGCGGACAATTTGCTGGCGAATAAACCGGCGAACCTGGATGCCGCCCTGGCTCTGTTGAGAAAGGAGATGGTAAGGGAAGAGATGTTGAGCAACAGCTGTTCTTCTGACTGCGGGCGATCGTCTCGCCTGTCAGCGGCGGTGTCTCAAAGAATACCGAGCCGCCTGCCTAGACGGCATGTCTGGGCGTCGTAGGGTTAGTAGTGCGGAACGTAATGTTTGAGTCAAAACTTGGGTACGCGCGTGCGAAATGTTCGTTACGTGAGTGTTAAAATCGAATAGTCGAACTTTCGCATGCTGACACTAATGTTCGATTTAAATCTCCTTGTAATTAAATCGCAGGAACACTCATATGATGTCACGAGTTTAGTTCGAATATTCAACTAAAGATTCGAATCTTGAAAATGTAGCATTTAAATGTTTGTAGATTCATATGATGTCATGAGTGTTCAGCTCGAATAGTCCACATGATTCCAATTGTTGTTCTATTTAAAAGTTCTAAATACTTGTATGAGTGATCATTACATACGTTATTAGTTCACAGAGCTTAGATTTCAATCTTTCTGTTTTATTGAAATGTTCATCCGGTCGTTTTTGATTCGAATCTCATTTTCAGAGCACTGAGTGTTCAATTCGAACAGTCAAACCTGTGTAAATATGTTCGATTAGAATCTAGAAAGAGTTGTTTAAATGTTCAGTATAATTATATGATGTCATGATTATTCAGTAATTCCAGAAACTTTCTTTTCTAATCTCAATGTTGAATGTGAATGTTTCGAACACTCGTATGATGTTGCAAGTGTTCAATTTCGAATAGTGGGAACTCTCATATCTCGACAGATGTGTTCGATTGGAATCTCAAGATGTTCTTTTAAATAGCTAATCTGAACATTTTAAAGCGGCGACACGTTTTAAATTTGGCTTTTGATTTTATTTAAAATAAAAAATAAAAAGATTGAAATGTGTCCGACTCTAGGGTATTTTGTAATCAACTTAAAATGAGAGGTTTTGTTAGGGTCAGCTGTATTCTTGGTCTATATTGAATGAGGTTTGCTGGAATGTTTTAGTCACGCGGAAAAGACCAAACCCCTACCATGTCCGAACAAAGAACAAAATGAGAATTAAGGTTTCCTCCGAAGGGATTACATTTTAAGTTAACTAAATGTCACAAGAGTTCAGTGGAAATATTTAGTTTCCAGTCACTTTGGTCCAGTATTCATTTTGTTGTCCATTTGATTATATTTTGGGCACTAGTTAAGCCGCTCTTCTGTTTCTGCAGGTGGGGTTGCGGCAGCAGGACATGTCTCTGCTCTGTCAGCTGTGGTCCCTCCACGAGTCCATCCAGGAGTACAAGGGTAGCTGCCACGACTTGTCTGCCGTGTCCAGTGCCGACGGGCCGTACGGGATGGAGAACGGTTATTTTGATGAAGATGAGGAATATTATACTGAATCCGCCATGACGCCAGCAGAAACTCCGGACGGAAATGACACGTCACCTAAAAACGGGACGTCCAAGGACAGCTGGATACATGACTCTTTTCATATCACAATATAAACGATGAACTTGAGTTGCTTTTTTGGGTTTTTTTTAAAACAAGCTGTGCCATGATTTTAGTTTGCTGGCATCGTTTAGTTTTACAGCAGACTCTTGCTACAGGAAATTGAAACCAGTATTATTATTTATTGTATAATATATAATAGTTTTTTTTTTTTCTGATTTAATCAACGTTGGAAATTTTATAAGATCTTTTTTATAAGGGGAGATGCACGGTTTCATAATTATGTTTACTGTAAAAACTTAAGTTTTGTGAGTTTGAAAACATTGGGTTGAGTAGAAGCTTTGCCCTGCTAGATTTGATTTTTTTGTATTTTCTATTTCTCGCTGAGCCGTCGCTCACAGGGTGCTTCAGTTCTGATAATGCTGGATGTGATACCTATTTACTGACATGTAATCCAGGGTATAACCAGCACAAAGAACTCATGATAGCCTCACCAAAACAAGCCATCGTGTGCGTCCTTGTGTATTTATTACATGACATACTATACGACTTATTCATCATATACATATCTATACGGGGGTAAATACATATCCAGTTGCATTCAGCTCCATAACATTTCCATAGCATTTACATTTCATCCATTTTTCAAACTTCACTAGATCATATAGATGTTTTATTTATTTACTTCTTGCTGCTTGGATTAAGTCTTCCATTGCATTTTCATTGTATGTGTTTCATATGTTAAATGACTTGCACATAAAGTCACCTGTATTGATAATGTGACATAATAAACTTTGTTTTGGCATAAATATAGCCATTAAACTAAAAGAATCAGTGTATACATATCCTGAATCAGTGATTGATCAAGATTCAGTCTGATTATATACACATTATATGTAATATAATACACATTTTTGATGTGTGTGTGATTGTGTTTTTGTGTCAGTGTCTGGCAAAGAAAATGTGTAACGTTACCAATCAAAAAAAAAAATCTGTGTTTTTAAGAGCTGATGCATAATAAGAAAACCGTAATTGTAACCGTAAGAAGAATGCAATCAAGAATTTTAGCAGAAAGAGTTTGTTCTACCTCTTGTGTGTCTGACCTCTAAAAAGTGATGATTGCTGTTTTCTTACACCAGCAGACACAAACAAGTTGCTATTTCCGAGTACTCCCACCTGATTCAATATACAGGTTAATTTTTGACTAATTGTCTATTTAACAATTGGATAAAAAACAGGAGGATAGTTATGCAATCAGCAGATCTTTAGGTGCTTTGACAAAAAGCAGCACTTGATAAAGTAACTCAACACATCGTGCCTTGATACACCTTGTATTTTATTTCAGGTGCTTATGCCATTTCTGGTACTATATTAGCTTATTATTCTATATACTGTATATATCCAGAATATGAATTCTCCTGTTTTTCAGTTCTCCTCATTCCACAAAAACAAGCAAATTGAAAAGGCTCTTCACTCCCCAGCTGCCATCCGTCCATTTACAGAAATTCCCTCGTGGTTTTCCTCATTTGCATTGCAAGTCAGTGAAAGTCATTTTTGGCTTGTTTGATCTCTGCGGTTGGTTGTGAAATGCTGTTCTCGGTTGTTTTGCATACAGCGATGGTGAATTATTCCGTTGCATGTTTGACTTTGATGTTTTTGGTCGATCAATGTTCTCAGAATCGTTTTTGGGTGTGAAATAGTCTTATTTTAACTGATAATTGATCACGTGTGTATATTTGGTCATATGTGGTGCCATTACTAAATCAATAAAACATCATGATGGATGTTATTTTTGTTATTTCATAACTTCTGTCCCCTTTACAGACAATTTCAATTTCTTGAAAAGCTGTTACACGGTACGTAAGTGAAAAGTTCAAATTCTTTTTGGGGTACCATGCAATGACTTTTTCTGTGTTTCAGTGATGTTTTCGTTATCTCGACAAGATATGCTGAAGTGGAATGCTAGCTTGTTTCTGCAGTGTTTACTATTTTTCAAAAACTATTTTAATTTATTTAAATATAGATTTTCCAATAAGTCAATACCAAATGTCATGTGCAATGTGCACTGAATACATTTTATGTAACGTGATAGGTCATCTGAGTACAAATGTGCATACTCCAGCAAAACTAAGAGTCAACACGCTCTTTGCTCAATGCTACTATGACTATCTATGTCCAGTTGCTTTTTGTGTAGCATCCAGCTGTATTTAGCAGAACACACAGCAGTCTTTATCCTGATCTGGCAGATGTGCACTGACAATGAGATTAATACCCACAAGTTCACGCTGAAGTCATGAGATGAGAAACATGCATCTGGAGCGAGCTGCAGGCCAATGTGATTCTCATTTTAAGATACAACGATATCATATAGTGTTCACATGTGTTATTATCACAGTGCATGTGAATCTCTGTGCATTAATGCACTGATTTTCAGCAAAAGGGTTGCTGTATGTTTGTCTTCATTATTGAAGGACTGTTGTTTTCTGTGCACTAAATCTCTAAATCCACACCTCCCTGTTTGGGCCAATCACCTGAGACTGAGTTGGATTACTGTAATCTTAACTGGATGGGTCACGTTGACCAGGGATTTTCCGGTTTAAAGTGCAAGAACTAAAAGTCGCCCATTCATGCGGAAAGTTATTAAACATTTCAAAGGAGTCATAGTTTGTTAACTAACTGAGACTTTTGAGATGTGGAACTGCATGAGATTCATGCATTTGGCAGATAATTTTGTATAAAATGACATAAAGATCCAACATAAAGGTTCAACAGCATGTGGTTCATGGGAGATAAACCCTTGGCCTGTTATAACCAAATGAGCTCCAGGAACTTTTTTGTAACAAAGCATATTAAATATTTACCTGTTAGCATTCCTACATATTTCAAGGGCAGTTGCTCAGCTGTAACACAAATAACCTGGAGGCTGAATGTTTTGCAATTTATGATACTTAAAGGGATAGTTCAACTCCACCCAACAAAATTATATCACAATTAATTTACACCTGTATGAGTTTCCTTCTTCTGCAGAACACAAAAGAAGATATTTTGAAGAAAGCTGGCAACCAAACAACATTGGCCCACTTCCATTGTATGGATACAAAACTGCTGAGCCTTAAAATATATATATTTTTGTGTTCCACAGAAAAAAGAAAGTCATACAAGTTTGAAATGACATCACACCGAGTAAATTATGCAAAAATCGGTAATTTTGACAAGTGGCAGTCATCTGGAGAAACAGGTCTTTTGTTTGCATTATGGTATAACTGGATCTACAAGTGAGGACTTAATGCATTTTTACCATCTCATCGATACTCCATACTCGAAATTGTCACATGAGCATATGAGCCAGTCCTGAAATACCTTGAGATGGGTTTAAGTTGACCTTTGCCCCCACACCATCCCCCTTTTGTGATTTGGGACCACAGAGCCGTTCATGTTTTGTATTATCAAATAACTCAGTGTAGTCCGACATGCGCTACAGAACCATCGCTATATATAAAATATTTAATTGAACAAATTTATTTGTATGTAGTAAGTAAGTGTATTTCAGATGGGTTTGTTTAAAGTGACTGAATTATAGTTTGATGCAGTCTACTTCAATGTAACACTATGAACACTTTTTTTTATTAAAAACAAACAATCATATATACTTTTTTAGGTAAAAGAAGCCTTCAGCATCATACTGTTACTATTTGTGATGCAATAACAATGTTTACAATATAACAATTGGCCAATTCCATAAAAATGTCAACCTTATCATGATAAAAAACAGTTTTTACTAAAGATTTTTACAATACTAACAGCACAGATATTAATATTTTGTGGTTCAAATACCTGTGCGAGGTCTCCCTATTTAAAACGTTTTTTAAAGCATTTGTTTTATATTTCATAGTCAGATAAGAGCCATTCAGGATTGTAACATCCATAATGATACATATTCTTTATAAATGGGACATGAAAATGAAAATAAAGTAAATATTTTATCTTCTGTGATACTGCAACTGCCCAAATCATACATTTTTCATTCATTATGAATACTATTTCAGACTGTTTTTAGTATTTGTGACCCTGGAGGACAAAACCAGTCTTAAGGGTCAATTTTTCGACATTGAGATTTTTACATCATCTGCAAGCTGAAATAAGCTTTATATTGATATATGGTTTGACAGGATAGGACACTATCTGGCAGAGCAACAACTGTTTACAAAGCTGGAATCTGAGGGTGCCAAAAAAGCTAAATGTTGAGAAAATGACCTTTGAAGTTGTTACTCTGAGGCACTGCAGCAGGCCATCCACTCACAAAAATAAAGTTTTTATACATTTACGGTAGTAAATTTATAAAATATTTTCATAGAACAAAATATTTACTTAATATCCTAATGATTTTTGGCAAAAAGAAAATCAGTAATTTTTCCTCTCACAATGGATTTTTGGCATTTACTAAAAATGTTCCTGTGCTTCTTAAGACTGGTTTTGTTGTCCAGGGTCACATTTAGTATACAGAACATTATGGAAATGTCATCACATCCGAAATCACGATACGATGTAAAATTTGTGTAGTGTACTTTGTTTCACTCTTTAAAAGTAAGGTGCTTCGCAAACCTTTTTCGTCTAAATGGTTCCAGAAAGAACATTTTTGTGGCAAAAAAATGATTTTCAGATTATGAAAATGTAGAAGAAAGAGATGGTTCTTAAAGGCACCTTTGACGGATTGTTTTTGTATTCTGCTGTGAATAATAAGCACCGGCAAATTTAGCAATCTTGTGACATTTTGTAAAATGTTAAAAGCAATGTACCCAGACAGCATTTAGCCCTTTACAACAATTAACTTGCCTTGGGTTTGAGGAGAGCACAATCTTGCATTCTTTACTTATTATTATAAGCATAAAACAAGACTGCGGTTTTCTTGAGTAAGAACCTCACCCAACATCAGCTGGCTCAAATACCTCCACATGACATTCATAAAACCTGTTCTGACATGTGGACATCTTACACTGACCTGCTTGGTCACAACATGCCTCTGATGACAAAATAAAGTGTGGATTGATGGGATCTTTTCACCATGTACAATGCCTTGAAGAGAATGAAATACTAATCCAATAATCGCTAAAATGGCTTAATTTACATAAATGTCATGGGTGGTTTATTGCTTGTTGAAATGTTGAGGATTTTTAAGCACTAAATCTGGTAAACTACCCCTTACACCACAATCCCTCACAGCACTGAAACACAAAACTAAGACAAGCATGGTTTTCGCAAAGTTGTAGATTTATTTCCTGAGTTCGTTCATAACAACATTAATATAGTAATTCGTTGCAGTTCAAAGTTCGTACACAAACCGTCCAATATGAAACAGATTGTTGGAGTATGTGAACCGCAGCCATATGCAGTATATTCGCATTAACGTCTCTCCTCGGTAGGGCTCATTGGCAGGAATTTGACAAATTACCTCAGGAATGTAAAGCTGTGTCTTCAAAGCCTACGTAAACACAAGGCATTGCGCTAAACCTACAGGTCTTCTGACGTTCCTGCCTATACAAACCCAAAATAATCCCTTTGCCTTGACGTGAATCTATAGGAGTCAAAAAGCTGCGGTTTTAAAACCTATCTTAGAAAATAACAGGAGTAAAAAACTCATAACCTCGCGGTAACCATGGTAAAAATGAGCAATTTGCTCTCTGTGAAACCTCATTTAGTTTCACAAACACTTCTGTGTAGAGACCAAACACCGTTCCAAAGCATTTGAAAAACGAATCTAGAACTAGTTCAAAACAGAAATAAAACTATGCAAAACAGAAATCGCTGAGTGCAGGACTGTTGGACTCAGATAATCTTGATGTCCGTCTCATTCATTTCTCCAGACTTCTGGATCGAGGTCCTTCGGTTTGGTTCTAAAACACTGGCAGATAGTCTTGAGAGGAGACCAGCAGTGTTTTGAAAACTTGCGAAACAAAAGTCTCCAAGAGTAAGCCACCACACACCGCCAGGAGAGACAGACGTCTACTGCAGTTCAGAATCACTGAAACATTGAGGAATAAAAAGGAATATTATTAGTATTCACACTAAAGTAATCTCATATACAACATGGAGATAAAAATATGAGAGTTGCACTGATGCAAAATTTTTCCACTGATACTCAGGGTCATATCTGCCGATACCGGTTCTGAAGGTTAAATGAATATTTTGGAACTTTTTGAAAGTTATTAAAAAATATAACAAATATTATTATTGAACATTAAACTGGCGAGGTTTCTTAAAGACCACATTACATTAGATCATGAAAATGACATTTCATGCAGTGTCTAATGTTCCCGTGTTTGAAAGTAAGCAGTCTGCCAAGTTGTAAATCCGAAGGTGAATGAATTAAGTTATTTGCTTCTTTTTTTTTCGTGAGCCTCATTCACAGTAGACCAATCACAGCAGGCTAGACCGTCTGACAAATCACATGACACTAGGCTAACGGATAGGAGGGGATTAGATGAATCAATCGCGAAACGAATAATTTGAGAGTCAGTCAAGAAGTAAGGAAAGAATAACTGACTAATATTACGATATGATAGTGTTTTTACACCTGTTTGTACATAAACTTGTTGTTGGACACTCCATAAACCAAAGTAGGACCTTTAAAATCCCGTTATGTACTTCTGTACATTTTCTATATACAGAACACAAATTCATTGCATTTTTCTGTATTCTTTTGACTGACAGGATATCGGCCCCGATCATAGGCTGTTTTTAAAGGGAACCCGGCATGTAGAGAGATGTATTGCCTAATATGTTGTTAAAGCCTTAAACTACTAAAATTTGTCCTGGGAAAAACACAAAATATTTACAATTCTTAAAAAAAATGTAATACTCATTTTAACCTAAGGAGCCGCTATGTTCATAAAATAAATGCTCGCACAGTCAGCAAAACTGATCACAGACACATTAATCAGATCTTCGGTAAACATGAGGTGCTGTAGGATAAATATATATATATAAATAATGTTCAAACAATAAAGAAAGAAAATAAAGACGCGGTGTATTTTCGGTCATTTTAATATTGTTAGTCAGAAACAATACAAACATACATATTACAAAGCAAAATCATTTTGAATTGAATATACACAATGTTTTTAAGCATTATAAAATGCATTTTATCCAGATTTGGACTTTTTGATGTTGATTTATCAACTTTAATAGCCTAATGTCATTACCTGACGGGGGCTAATATTAACGTGTGCACCTATACAGAACAAATAACTAAACCGCAAGCATCTTATGATTGTGTTTATCAGTATATTCTCAAAATGTATGAAGTATATGATAATGGTGGATGACGATGTCTTAACTGTCTTAAAGCTGATGATTTAATGCATGTTTACTGTGAACAGACGCTTATTGAACTGAACGCATTCTTCTTTCATGGCAGGCAGGCTGGCATGTGTCAAGAGGACATACCGCCACATACTGTCCCTGTGTATTTATATATCCGATCTTAATTTTGACTTATCAGATTTAACGTTATACTGTATATGGAAAACGTGTGTGCGTCGCTATAGTGAAAGATAACAGCTGTAGGATGCAACCATTTGACGTCATGGATTTTGACGCAAAAAAATAGCTGTCACGAGTAAAAATGTTTTTTCAAAATTAATGAATTCTGTTACAATTACATTGTTTTTTTATTTCACATTCATAAAGTCAATGCCATTATTAACTTATTAAACCCTACATCTCTCTATACCCAAGGTTCATTTTAAACCATAAGTCGATAGTGTGAAAATGTGGTTTTATCAACAGATACTGATTATTGGCCGATTGGTGCATCTTTAAGAAAACACAATAAAAAGTGACAAGACAATCTAAAATGCTACTGCAGTAGTGTGGAAAAAAGATCAGTCGGTTATCCAGTTCCATTTTTGTATTTTCGTATCGACCCTACTACATAATGTTGACAAAAACCCCTCCCATGAAAGTGAGCCTCCCTGTGTGAGCGCACCAATGTGGGAAAGAGAGAGAGCGTGTGTTTTTACGTCCATTTCATATGATTGTTTATTTGAATAAAACAGACTGTGATTATACATGTGTGTGTGAAGTTGAATCTGCGAGTTGAGTGTGTTGATATTAACCTTTGATGGCTTGTGTGTTGGAGGTCAACACAAACAGTCGTATGAGGCTGAAGCAGAGCGGGGAAAAGTCGTGCTCCCAGATGACAGCAGGTATCAGCAGGACTTTGCCGTAGCTGGAGAGCAAAAGACCCTTCAGCAGTGAATGAAACTCTATAGAAGCGCCATTAAAGCGTCGGACCGTCCAAAGGATCAGCAGCACGCCCGTGCAAAACACAGCCAGCTCTACCAAAACACAACATACACACTTACATTCTGTACAGTATCAATATCATATCTATATATCATATAGATGTCTGGATCGCATTTCACCTCAAAACCAAAAAACAGAAACAGAAATGTTTTTCACGTAAAAAATTTTTTTACATGATTTCAAGAAGAGCTAAGAAGTGGTATGTTATGTTGAATGTTAAATGTAAATATTAAAGGTCCAGTGTGTAATTTTGGGAGGATCTATTGAGAGAATGGCAATATAATATACAAAACTTACATAATGAAGGATTATGTTTTTATTATCTTAGATTGAGCTATTTCTATCTACATACATGGCGGGTCCTCTTGCATGGAATTCACCATGTTGTTTCTACAGTAGCCCTGAATGAACAAACTGCTCTACAGACCGTGTTTCGTAAATATGTTATATCCTTCAGAACCGAAAAAAGAACCGAAAACATGACATTTAAGCCCCGTGTCAGCCACCGCAGTCCTTTGAAAAGGAGGGGTGGAGTGAGCCGTTGTTTGCAAATTGTAAACCCAACCGCTAGATGCCACTGAATATCATGCACTGGACCTTTAAATGATTAAAGGGCGATTTCCCTGACATGGCATTGTTTAAGCCAGGACTAGGCCTTGGTTTAATTAGGATATTTAAAAACATACTTTCCAAAAAACATTATTGGTGGCCATCTTGCACATAAGAACATCTTTACTCCCAGTCTATACTTCAAGAATACTGGACACTACATTCTTACCCCACATCTCAATTAGGCCACATTTCATTAAAGAGGGTATAATGATTTACCAAGTGCAGCCAATGCAAACATGCAGTAAAAATCCCACTCCTTAGTGTAACGGATGATGTCAGCGGGGTCACCACTGGGCTTTGAACCCTGCAGAAGAGACCACCGCAGATATGCCTCACAGAGCAGACAGAACACACACAGCTTCCAGTGGATCTACAGAGAGATGAGGACCGCATATCAGCTTAATACATTTATTATTTTGAAATATAATAGTAATAATATGTAATCAAATGCAATTTCAACAGTCAACAGTCATCCTTTTTTGACTATTTTTCACTTTTACACTGAATTGAATAAAAAAGAACATGATGGCAGCTAAGGCATACTAGTATCGTGGCAAGCATATTGCTTAACATATTATTTCAAGAAAATGGTATGTGGTCATGTTTTTTTGCTACTCTATCTCAACAGAGAGAAAGATTAAACTAACACATGAAATCGAATTGTAAAAACGAAAAGTTTACACTTTTACTCACGTTAATCTCAGTGTTGAAGAGAATATGTCTAAATGCCTGAATTTTGCATAGAGTTGCATCTATAAGAATAATAACTGGATCATATTCAATGTACTTGTCCACCGGTTTCTTGCATGAGGCCTGCACAAAATAAACACAATTTCTTTTCAGAAAGAAATGACACAGTTTAATGAACAAACCAGCAGTACAATGTGATGTTAAATGTAGTTTAATAATGTACTGTGAATAAGAAAAATGTTATGTTTCTAAACAAATGTGTTAAAGAATTATATTATACATTATTACAACTGTTTTTGGCAGTATTTTCGATACCGTTGTTTATAAACTATTAGATGATACCTTGATGTACAGACGAATACATTTTAATAGAACAGCAAACATTTAAACAGTAATGCAAATGCATTCATCAGTGATGGTTCTCTTTATAACTGAGAGTGGGGCAAGTCGTCACATGTGGATGTTGTGACAGAGGCTCTCACATTATATTTACATTTATTTGTTTATCGAAGGACCCATTTGTGGACAGTAAGACAGATCCTCTGTTATATGTTGAAAAATGTAACATTTTATTTTCTGTCTTATAATAATATTTGGTAAGAATCTGTTTATATAAAAAAGGAAAGTGTTTATTTAAGTGGTAGCGATACAAAATCTGCGTGCTAGACGCCTCGTATTTAGTTTATTTTCCACATTAACCAAGAAATGACTTCTGAAACGATGCACTTTTAGAAGTTTTGAATACTTGTAATGTTTTAATGTTATTAAATATTTTTAACGTTGCTAAAGACAGACGTTACTTCCAAGTTTGTTGTGGGAAATATCCCAAAGTCTTGAACGAAGCATTAAATCATCATTATTGGTGTGCTAAGTCACATACATTTAATTTACTATAGACCACTTTGCATAACACAAACGACGCTGGGTTAACGCCGGTCCAGAAGAACTTCCAGTTCACTACACAAACGTTTGAACAAAATACAACCGACAGAATATTTATAACCGATTTAAATTGTTAAACAAATACATTTAAGATTTATCTATACATGTAAGATTTAAAATAATCGCAATAATAAATCAATAAAAACTTAAACCGGAAGTGCACCTGGACCAGTGTTTACATCTAAAGCAGTGGTCTACATAGCATTACAATTTTACTTGTTCATTTTTTAATAGAATAAAGAAATATTCTGAAAAAATTCTATTAACTTTTTCCTCGGTTAAATTTGTGATTTATCTCTTATTTCGTAAAATCTTATTTTTGAATCAATCAAACAATAATTGTGGGGTCATTTAACCCCCTGTTAAAGATCACTGCTTGGACAGCATATCATATTTCGGAAAAGCTCTTCTCATTTCAACATCACTAAACCACTTAGTCCCAAATTATGACAACGTCTCCAAACAGTGAGACAACAAGACCTGCAAACATTCAAGAGTCAAGACTAATGTCCAAGCTGTGGGTCACATGGGTGCATATTGTGATAATTAGCCTTATATCTAAAATACAATATGCCTGACATACACAAACAGCCCTTGGTAAAATTAACCATGGTTTAACTCCAGTAAAATTTGAGTCTGGGTTAAACTATAGTTATTGTGGTGAGAGACATTTGTGGTTACCATTAATACCATTGCTAAACGATGGTTAATTTCCTTAAGGCGCAGAAAACCGCCCGAACATTCCCGATCTTTATGATCTCCTCTACTCACACATATGGTGATCTTCAATATGCCATTGCTGTAATCTCGATGCAGCTCGTTTGCATCTTCGTTGCACTCGATGCATTTAAAAGCTCCCGGTGCCATTCTCCCCACAGTCTGAAAACCACGCCCACTGCTTCCTGGTCTCTCACAAGGGGCGGAGCTTTAACGGGCACCTACTGGGAAATGTAGTTTAATTCTCCACTATTGATGCTGCCGGAAGTGAGAAGCTTGATCTCGGTAGACTACATTACCCGCGTTCACCGCTCCTCACCTGCTCACAACATTACTCACAACATGGCACCTGCTGGCGGGGGTGTTGTGCTGGCAGCTCTGTCGCTGCTCTACTTATGCGGAGCTATTTTATCCAGCGACTATTTCTCCACTTTGACTTTATTCAACAGCGACCTTCATAAACACGGCTGCAATTCTCCGGCCGAGTGGGAGGAGTATGCGGCGGACTGCGGTGAGTTTCTGCCACGTCCTTCTTATATCGCTGTGGATCTGATTCACTCTCTTCCGCATACAGGAGCGAGTGCACGAGCATGACGAGATACATGCACAAATCAGGTGTCTCGTGCATACACTTGTGTTTGTCAGACAGACGTGAGTGTCAATAGTTTAATATTACTTGCATGTAGAAACAATTTGTTATGCCATTGAGTGGAAAAGTGTTATGACATTACAAAGTGTTTGCAACGTCCCACATGACATGTTTGGTTTGCGATACACTTGTTTTAACAGGTTGCTTATTAAAACAGCCTGGAGTGTAAAAATAATTCTTTAAAATCAAGCAAATGTGTAAAATCTCATTTTAAACTCCAGAAGAGAAAAACTTCAAGCATTTATTTTAGCTGTTAACGCATGAAATGAAAGGGATAGTTCATCATTACTCATCCAAAAGTTGTTCTAAACCTGTATGAACGTCATTGATATGTTGAACACAAAACAAGATATTTTGAAGCAAACAGTTCTTGGGAACCATTGACTCCCATAGTAGTTTTTTCCTATATGTTAGTCAAAAAGTGCCCCGATGAACAACAAACAAATATTTGACGTAGGTTACGAATAACTTGAGGTTGAGCAAATAAAGACAGAATTTACATGTTTGGGTGAACGTTCTTAACATTACTGCATCCCAAATGTAATATATTTATTTTGATAAATAGTGCCAATGAGATCTATTTCTATGTCTTGTTATAAATCTCATTCTAGAAGATATATATTTTGAAGGTCACATCTGAAATGTATTAATCATGTTGAGCCGACATCCATTCAGGGAGTCAGATTTTGAACGGCACACCAAGACGCTCCTGTCTGTTAATTCTTGTTTTAGAAGATATATTTTTGGTGTTTTGCCTTTATTTGTACAGTTTTAGTGAGAGAGAGGACAGTAAGCGAAGTGGGAGAGAGAAGGGAGTAGGATCAGGAAAGGACCACTAGATGGAAATTGAACCCAGGTGCCCGATGCGCAGCTGCGCCACGTGTCTGAACGCTGCCCGTGAGGCTACCGGCTCTGACCCTGTCTTTTAGTTCTTTATGAAAGAAACACCCCAAAATATTTTAAGAAACCGTGTGGTACACTGACATCTAGGGGTTGAGCTTGGTATCGCAGTCTAAATTCAAAATTATGGAGAGACAAGTTTAGCCAAGTAACCTTCTTCTCGGTTGCTTTTGATAGTTATCAGAAAAAATATACACGCATTCTATTATTTCCCAATGTGTAAAGGAAGTTAAGGGCAGTCCACAAACACAAACATACGTAGTACTGTTTGTTTATATTGTCACTTTGAAACTGTCTATAGGGCTGTCAAGCGATTAAACACATCCCGCATAGAAGTTTGTGTTTACATAACATATATGGGGCATATTAATTTATATTAATTATATAACATATACAGGGCATATTAATTTTGTATTTACAAACACAAAAACATGTACATACATGTATACATATTAGGAATTATTAACATTTACCAATAATTTTAATTTATATAGATGTTTATACATAGATATTTTTCTTAAATATATACATGTATGTGTATGTTTTATAAATACAAGATTAATATGCAGAGTACACAGACATGTATAATGTAACCACACACTTTTATTTTGGATTCGATTAATGGTTTGACAGACCTAGACTATTTCTGTTATATCATTAACCACTGATCGTCATCTTGTGTCCGTGCTTTAAAAAAACAGCGCAAACATCAATCCGTTCGAAACGTCCGTTTCCCAGATGCTTTGAGTGATACAATCTGATTTTTGTCTTTTTGTCTCCTCAGAGTCATCTATACTGCAGCTGGAGGATCCAGACTGTGAGGAGGGGAGCAGCCCACCCTGCGAGTCCATCTTTTCACTCAACGCAGAGAAAATCCTTGTAAGACTTGCGTTTGTAATAATGGATGTGAACACCGGCACTTTTGAGCTTATGTTGTCTTGTGTAAAATCACACATCAAGAGTTTCGGTCTGAACCACAACACTGCCCACCTGGCACATAAAACAAGACGGAAGTTGCTTGTCTCATCTTTTGTAATGATTGTTTTGGGACTGCTTGATGGCGTGAGGTTGACAGGATTCCTCGTCATGTTTTTCTCTCTTTCCATCACCACAGAATCAGGCCAAGTTGTTGGTCGAACAGCGTCGGTTTCCGTTCCCCGTGGAAAATCAAAATACCAATGAAGAACTCGGTCAGTGCATCTGCTGTTGGTTTGATCTTGGTCCGTTTTGTAAACGATTAGTCACGCTAACATCTGTTTTGATTTCAGCTATTGGATACGTCCTCATTGGAAATGGACTTTACGATGAGGCTGTCAAACACTTTTCTTTACTGCTACAGGTAGAGATTTTATTGTAATCATAACTTGCATTGAAACATTTAACTTGAAGCTTAGATGAAACTGACGGTTACGAAGTTTGGGTAGTAATCATGAAAGGACTGTCCTCTCGCCTGCAGGGAGATCCTGAACTGGTCAGTGCCATCTATGGGAGGGGAATAGCTTATGGCAAAAAAAGTCTACAGGTAACGTGTGTTTTTGTATGGGTTTGAGAAAAAGAGTCCATTTGATTTCTTTCAAAATCAATAGTTGTATATTAATTATTAATAATGGAGGATTTTGTCCTTCCGAAACCTCGGATGTCCATATTTCCATATTAGGGTATACTTGTAGTTTTTAAATGATTCAATACTGTGTTGTTACAGTTGACTAGCATTTTTCATACTTTTTATTGGTTAGATTTTTTCAAATCCAAGTTACAACCAATAACGATTTATGGCAAAAAAAGAAAATCTGGAGATACAAGGTTTCAGAAGGACAGCAGCGATCTCTCCGCTCTCCTTGGGTCTTCCAAAAATGCAGTTTAAATAAGCAAATTTTGATCCTTTTACTGGAACGTAGTGGTTTTATGAAACGACTACTTTCCTGAACATGTCAATCATTTCATGGTATGTTACGGACATACCAGTAAAAATGTATAGGTTAAATTCACTTTCACTTTGAAATAAAAAGATGGAATAAACATTAAATTGGAGCCTGTGTTTTTGTGAAGGACATTAAGAATGCAGACCTGGCTCTGTACGAGCTGAGCAGAGTCATCTCACTGGAGCCCAACAGACCGGAGGTGTACGAGCAGAGAGCCGAGGTAAAAAACAACAGATCTGGAGTCTCATTTATAAACTG
The DNA here is from genome assembly GCA_008369825.1 of Triplophysa tibetana. Lineage (NCBI taxonomy): Eukaryota > Metazoa > Chordata > Actinopteri > Cypriniformes > Nemacheilidae > Triplophysa > Triplophysa tibetana. Next base: position 20,490,729 of record CM017910.1, on the reverse strand, counting down.
AAATGTGCGTACGCCACTTTCCACGCAATGGTTGTGATCTATTAAAAACAAACTTCAAGGGAGAATGTGCTCACTTTGTAAGCGAACTATGAGCCATGCTTACGCACAATATGGAGACGAGGGGAAGTGGCGACACGGATGGCGAGTTGGTGAACTCACGTCAGTTTTCAGAAAGTGAGAAGAACTATTCATTTTTAGATCCACGTAGCGCTTGGATTTTACAAGGTGTTCATGAAACAAACATCACCCAGCTAAACTCAAATCATAAATTAAAATGAATTTTAAATATTAAATGTATTATTTTATATTATTGCTGTCTCACCATCACATTGTCTTAAACGGTACCATTTAAGGTCTTTGCACATACAGTCCGAAATTTTCCTATGCTTTATTTACGTATTTTGAGCTTGTTTGTACGGTGTCTCTGAATTGTCAAAAAGCCTCTCAAAATGTTTGCTACGTGTGCGAAAAACGAAGAAATTCGAACCCAGAATTGTTTTATAGTGGACAGCAATATCGTAGGCAGAAGGGAAATGGGATTGAAACAACGTGAGGTCGTATTTATTTATAGATCGTGTAATTTCGAATGCCAATATGCAGTGGCCTTTACTCTTGAAATGTGTGAGGGAAGCTACACGAATTTTCAACTCTCTGTTCTCTCTTTTAAACACACATTTGATTAAATATTTCGCTCTTTTCTAAATGTTCAACAAAAGTATAGATATAATTCTAGATTGTGCGATGTTTTTAAACACTTTTTAAACATGTTGTGCGTTTTAATGTTGTAGTAACAGTGAGAAGTGCGAGGTGCATTATAATTCCTCTTAGACTAAATTGCAAAACTCGTGTTCTAAAAAATATTTAATGTATATAAAAACATTTCTAGCAAGAACAATCGTTAACGATGTGTATTTTTATATCAATGTGGACATTGCGCGATCCTGTGGTGGAGCGGTCCATTGGCTCTTATCTTCCACATGTCTGGTATCGTCAATGAATGGAAATATGAATATGTAAATGTTATGCAAATGACAGTATTCATCGTAAAACTAAGTGTTGTAAGCTCCATATATGGTTATATCGGGGAGGAGATGGTCTGGAGATACAGTAGGACACAGTCTTCCCTGTCAGGGATATATAAAGGGAATTATGTGCGCAGGTTGGCGTTTGATGATTTTATAAATCTGAAAACTTTTGTGTGATGCAAAATCTTCCTTTTGTGCGTGCGCAGACTTCAAAGATGAAACCTACGCAAAGTTTTATAAATGAGACTGTAACACCTTTCAACAAGGTGCTATTAGTCAACATTAGCTAACATTAGATGACGATAAACGATTTAGTTTTTCAGCATGTATTAATCCTTTTAAATCTAAATTCATCAGTGCAGTTATTTGTGTTAGATCCATGGTGTAATAATAAATGTTAATAGTGACAACGTTTGATTTTAATGCTGAAATTAACACAAACTACCATTAATAAGCTTTCCTATAGCTCAGTGGTAAGAGCATTGCATTAAAAACGCAAGGTTGTGGGTTTGATTGTTATTTCATAAATAGCACCTCATTGTAAAGCGTTACCAATGAGACCCCTGCCCTCTTTATATACTGTAAGATCAGCAGCCAAATCTTTTATATAGAATATAAAAACCTAGTTTTGTGCTTTGGTCCATACAGATGCTTTGGCCTTTTTTCCACAAAATGCCTTTTTTATGAGCTGAGACAGTCAAACAACAAGCCAAAAATCACATAAATATGTACACAACACTTAAAATAAAAATGAGGACACAATGTTTGGATGCTTTCTGGCAGTCAGGGTTTGTCAGTTGACTGTATATCCTGTTGCTTGAAGTTTGCTCTGAATACAACAATGGATTATTTATAATTTTGTATTATTTGTAATATGTACAGGTTTTTACAAGTATACTATTAATACTGGAGTTTTTTTATATTTCCTCTTTAGAAAGGATACTTTACGTTTAAAAATACTGTAAATTTCAATTTTTAAAACTTATTGGTTCAGGAATTTTCTTGAGACTGTTTTTATCATTCGTTTCCATTATTGTAATAAGAAATGTTTTACTAAAGTGATGCTTAACAGACTAAACTATGTTTGACTCAAATTTAAAGGGACGGTTCAATCATAAATAAAATTTCTGTCATCATTTACTCACCCTCAGGTTGTTTCGAACCTGGATAAATCACTTTGTTCTGATGAACACAAGATATTTGGAAGGATGTCAACTATTTTCAGTTCTGGAACATGATTGACTACCATAGGAGGAAGAATTAAATTGTAGTCAAAAGTTCTCCTGAACTGTTTGTTTTCCATAGTTCTTTAAAATATCTAATTTTGTTTTCAACAGAACAAAATCAAAAAAATGTTGTTGTTTTTCTACTGTGGTAGTGGATGATGTCCACTTTGGAAAATCATTCTTCCAAATATCTTCCTTTGTGTTTTTGATAAAGGTTTGAAACAACCTGAGGGTGAGGAAATGATGACAGAATTCTCATTTTTGGGCAAACTATCTCTTTAAATAAAGTTTAAAGATACAATCAGTTTTGTTTTTACTTAATACATTTCTTGAATAAATCGGTAATGATTCAACATATTACTTTTTAGACCGAGATACTTCACACAGTGTTGGTGATGCGAAGAGGTTCATACATGTTTATGTTATTTCAGTGTTCACATACTTATTGTCTTGCTCAATGTCTGTTTATAAAGTTGTGTTGTTTTGATAATCTAACTGTAATTGAATGATCATGTGATTTCAGATTCTGTCTCCATTGGGTCGCATTAGTGAAGCTCTTTCTGACCTGACTAAAGCCATTCAGCTTCAGCCTTCAGCTCGACTCTACAGACACAGAGGAACATTGCTCTTCATATCAGAGGTACAGAGACTCACGCACCACGCCCATATAAAAAAGATGGGGAAGAAGCCTGAGACAAGAAATAACACTATTAATTCCACAAAATGCCTTTTTTATGAGCGGAGACAGTCAAACAACAAGACCAAAACCACATACACAACACTTAAAAAAATAATACAAATAAAATATGTTTTCTTTTCGATTCATCATTAAGGACTATATAGCAGCCATGGAGGATTTCCAGCAGTCTCTAGATCTGAAGAAGAACCAGCCTATTGCCATGCTTTATAAAGGACTGACCTTCTTCCACAGGGGCCTTCTGAAGGTAAAACACACTTCTTTACTGTCCCATAGTCTTTAACAAACCATTGGTCTTAATATTTTGGTCATTCTCACAAAACCACTAAAACGTTATGACAGTAATGATTTCAATTATAAAGCATGTCTTCGGTAACGCAATTTTTTTACAATAATCACAATTGTGTTCTCTACCTTGCACAAAGCATTATTTTGACATAGGTGTACATTATTTGTGTATTTATACATTTTCTGCTGTCCTCATTACCATAACATTATATGTGAATTATATGTTGTAATCTAAACAAAGTCAAATTAAAAAATTCTGAAAAATACAATTGGCTGTTCTACTAAATGGCAAAAAATCATTGACAGAATAGTTATGTATAATAAAAAAGTAGTGAAATAGTGAAAGAAATAAGTGCCTATGACTGATATTCTCATCCTTCATAACTTTTTCAAGAACTGTTTAAACACACACATACAAAGATGACAGGTTAACAACAGATTTCTTTATATTTTTAAAGTTGAAAGCTTAATATTTTCTTGTACACTATGTACATGACTTTTTCATGTCAATCAAGTCAAATCATTACTGATTTAGGTTTTCTACATTTAAACTTTATTAAATTATAAAAATCTAATACATAAATGTCTTGCTGAGGGTTTTAACATGTCATGTTTTTAATGAATACAAATGAAATTTGTTGATGCAAGTTCGGTCTATTTTTTCATGAAATATTGCAGCGTTTATAGTAAATACTTTATCAATGTGGGTCATTCTCTTTTTAAAATTCTTGTGCCCACATTGTCTTCAGTTAAAATCTGAAAATTCACTTCCTTTCGGATATGAATATCCATCTCAAACGATGCAAGTTAGACGGCTTGGGCGGAGCATCCGTTAACTCCTCCCCTTCATTGTCAGTCTGCTGCCAGTTCTATTTGAAATACAACGGCTGTTTTATACATCCATTTTTTTTACAATACATCGATTTTTCTCTTTCGAAAATTCCATTTCACTCAAAAACGCCCCGAAATACAGAAGTAAAAACAGTCGCAACTTCCGTTTCACAGGGACTTGAATCAAATCACACCAAACAGGACTGAGACAAGCAGAAAGTTTGGGATATGATAAGAAATTATTTTCCAGTGAACACACATCAACTGAGACTGTACTAAACTATTAAAATTCTATTGTTTTTCTGCACACAGGAGGCTATCGAAGTCTTCAAAGAAGCTCTGAAGTTGAAGTCAGACTTTATCGATGCATATAAAAGCTTGGGCCAGGCTTACAGGTGAGACAAAACTGAGACATGATGATTCACATCAGAGATTTAGACGTTCTTCTCGAGCTCATGTTTGTGTGTGCGTGTTTTCAGAGAGTTGGGCGATTTCGAGAACGCCATGGACAGCTTTCAGAAAGCTCTGTTACTGGATCAAAACCACATTCAGTCTTTGCAGCTCAGAGGAATGATGCTCTATCATCACGGAAGTCTGCAGGAAGCCATCGGCAACTTCAAGGTGAATCACTGTTGTGCTTATTTGTGACTGATCTTCGTAGTGTTGTACAACTTCAAAACTTCTCCTTAAAACATCAGTAATATTGATTAAAAAAATGCCTTTGTCGTGCTTTTGCTCACGGTCAACTCAATGATGATGTCAACAGCCATTTTGTATCTCGGTTTTGTTTTGTTTTTCTGGTCAGCTGTTGACAGTTTCAATGGGATTTCACAGTTCGAGTTTGTCATCATGTGTAGGGAGATTCATTGTGGTGTTGTGTTTTCAGAGATGCCTTCAGCTGGAGCCCTACAATGAAGTGTGTCAGTACATGAAGGGTCTCAGTCACGTGGCAATGGGGCAGTTCTATGAGGGCATTAAAGCTCAGACTAAAGTCATGCTTAATGACCCTCTCCTGGGACAGAAAGCCAGCACGGAGTATCTCAAAGTCAAATATCTCCGAGGTGAGACGTCAGAGCACTCTACTGTTATGGTTAAAAATATAAAACGGTGATTCTCACAAAAACTTGGTTCTAAGATGTCAAGCATCATTTTCTAAAAAACACTCACATCAACACATTTCCTATTCATTCATTAAAAACAAAGGCACGACATGTTTAAAATCATTCATTTCAAAACGTTTACTGACCGTTTACACAATTTTGAAGAATTTTACAAAAAAGCTTTAAAATTCTCATTACCGTAACCATTTAATACTGTCAATCCCATTGCAGGTTTTGCTAAAAAAAAGCGAGGTGATCATGACGGAGCACGTTTTTATCATCATACATACCATGACATTTATGAAGTATATTTTAATAGAAAATTATACATTGAAAATGAATTAAACGTGTGAAAGGCCCTTTTGCGGTAATGAGAATGGAAGAAATTGTGTACAATGACAAGAAAATAAAAAGTAATCCGTTAACCTGCTAGACATTGGAAAGATACTGGCAGATGTGTTTCTTCATATTGAATCAAACTTAATTTAAATATCTTTGTGTGTGTGTGTAAACAGTCCTTTAAAAACGTTATGGAGAATGATGTATCCGTCATGGACTCTTCTTTTTTCCACTATTTCTTCTTTTACTTATACATGAAAACCCGGTCAATGATTTTTTGACATTTGAGAACATCTAGCTGAACATCCAATTGTATTTTTCAGAATGTTTAATTTAACTCTGTTTAAATTTCAACATATAATGCATGCAAAATGTGTTACGGTAATGAGATTTTCACCCAAAAAACAATAAAAGAAGTAAATGCCAATGTTAAAATTATGCTTTGAGTAAGGTAAAAAACACAGTTGTGTTTATTATGATCATTTTTGTGTTCCTAAATTTTGTGTTTTACAACTAAAATCTTTACTGTCGTGATGTTTCAGTGGTTTGTGAGAAAGATCTCTAAAGAATAGTATTCATCTAAACCCTTAATAAAACACAGACTCAAACATTTATAATGTTAGCTTGAAATGTTTTAAATTAAAGAAAGCATTAAGTACCTAATGAACAGTTTATTTTTTCACATGCGATCAGAGTACTCGCGGTATTTGCACTCTCATCTGGATGCACCTGTGGCGGAATATAATGTTGATCAGGATTTGCCAGGAAACTTTAAGAACCACTGGTCCAAAAATCTACCCTTCCTTATAGAAGATTATGAAGAACAGCCTGGACTTCAGCCTCATATAAAGTGAGTTTAGAAGCAAAGTCAAGCCTGTGTCTTTCCTCTTCCGGTCAGTACTTAAGAAAGTTGTTTGGGGCATCATGGGTACATTATGACGTTTTAGGCTGTAGTTCAGCTGAAAATGAAAATGACCCCAAAGTTTACTCATCCTCATGCCATCCTAGGTGTATATGACTTCTTCAAACTTTTAAATAAAAACTATTAAATGATATGGCGGGTCTTCCAACAGTAGCTTTGTAATGCCATTGTATGGGGTCTTTTAATAAATGGGTTAATAAATGTCTTCTGAAGCGAGACATTTGTTTGTTAATATTTTTAGCTTATTTAGCAATTGTTACATTGCGTGTTCATGATAAAGGACATCCAAGTGAGGCGAGTTAAACATGTCGGCCCATTGATAACGTTGAATCTCATTGGTTCTCCTGTCTTGTGAGTAATCATGACATGCGTCATATGACTTACTTTTGTGATGAATAGATGGGCTTTTTAGAGCTTCTATTCAATTTCATTAAAAAGGCAGGAAGAGCAAAGATGTTTTTATTGTAACTCTGTGAAAAAACTGAATACTTGTCTTGGCCTGTGATCTAAAATTGGCACGAGAAAAACGTTTCCTTGATCAAATTAACTGGATGTCAGTATATTTCTGCATATGTTTAACTTGTTTTTCTTTGTCGTGTTCAGAGATGTTCTACCGCAGATCTTTGAGAGTTATTCTGCTGATGTTCAGAAGCTCATCTGTACAGCGGATCATCTCGGTGCACTGATGCAGTACGACACATTGGGATTCTTACCAAACCTCAGAATACACAGAGGTCAGAGCTCTACAAAATCACTTTTCCATCACGGTTATTGATATTTTCACATCCCCATATAAGGGCTTTCCGCCAAACTTTTCCTTTACCACCTGTCATCACTTAAGTCAAAGATACTCCAGGCAACCCCATGTGAAATGTCTACGGACACGCTCTGACTAGTAATTCCAAGTGCTCACTCTTCAAAGTCAGTTCATACACAATAAGCACTTTTTAAACAGATGCGCAGTTTGCAGAGTTCTCGTTAGGCGTCTGTAGAAGCGCAGTTATTCAGAGAAACATCACAACTCGAGCTATAATCTTACGCAGCTTTTCTTACTCTTTCACTCTCTAAATTATCGTAACATACATTTTGTCATTTTGTCTTGGAGAACGAAAGAGAGAAAGAGGAAAGAGACTGGTGATTTTTGCGTATGTGTGCTTTCAACTGTTCCTATCTTTTCTCTTATATTTAGAATAAATTTTAGTATGAAAGTTTTAGTGAATCATGATTTGTTCGTGAAAATGCTGGTACGCAGGTTTCACGCACAAATTTATGAGTATGCATGCTTAGTGAATGAGATTCATTGTTTTCTTAACACTTATATCAGCGAATTTCCTTAAAAATTCTCATTACCGTAACAATTTACAACTGTCAATCCTGTAGCATGTTTTACTAAAAAAAAAGAGCAAATCAATGATGCTTAAACAAATTTTTTAATAATTAATAATGAGGCATTGATGGGGAAATTTGGATAGAAAATAATACATGTAACTCTTTTAAATGCGGAAAACTAGACGTAGCGGTAATGAGCATGGAAAAAGTTTTGTGCAGGATTCATTTTTGTTGTAGATAATTATTCTGACACTATTTATTTCTTCATTTGAGAACATCTAGTAGAACATCCAATAATTGTTTTTGTAATATTTAACATTGTTAAATGACAAATCAGGACATGTAACGGTAATGAGAATTTCAATAAAGTACCTCAATTATTCATTCCTATGTTAAAAGTATGCTTTGTCCAAGGTAGAGAACATAATATGTTTATTGTGATTATTTTTTGTGTTACTGAATTATATGTTTTATAACCAAAATCTTTACTGCTGTGATGTTTCAGGGGTTTCGTGAGATGACCCAGCATAAAATGCGGTCCACATTGCAGTTTTCTTACCGTTTTCTAACCATTAACCAGTTTGTTTAATCTTGCTAGCATCTAATGTGATATTAAACCATCACCTTGGACTGCGGGTCATCCTAGTTATTCTATCAGGGGCTGATGTTTACGTTCATGAAGTTTAATTTGCCTCTCTCGGTTGTGTGTTCGCGTAGCGATGGGTTTGGCAACTATAGAAGTGATGCAGGCCATGCAGCGCACTTGGAGTAACTCAAAGGTTCGAGTGAACGGAAAGACCAGACAGCTGCAGTGGAGAGACATGTTTGACATCGCAGTGAAATGGAGAAGGTCAGAGATCATCTCAAAGGCTCTCTGGATGATGTTGCCATGTGTTTCATGTGATCTGGAGTGGCACGCGTTTGATCTTTGTCTTGTGTGTGTGTGAGCAGGATTGCAGATCCGGACCAGCCCGTGTTGTGGTTGGATCAGATGCCTGCTAGAACTCTCAGCAGAGGATTTAACAATCACATCAACCTCATCAGGTGCCCTGTCCGTCCTCAACGTGTCATTTCCTGTCTGATGGTTTTCATATCTTGAGGAGTGTTTTCAATCGTTGCTTGTCTTGTTTTACAGAGGCCAGATCCTTAATATCAGATATATGGAATATTTTAATAGCATTCTCAGCTTTGTAAAGGACAGAATACTGGTTTATCACGGGTGAGTCTTTTAGGGTTTATCTGATGTAGTACAGACATGAGCTTCACACTTTGAAAAATATTGTTTTAACTTATTCATTCACACAGACACACATTTTTTATTCATTTGAACTTAAAGGGATAGTTCACCCCTAAATGAAAATGCTGTCATCTACTAGAAAGATATTTGGAAGAATGTAAGTAACCCAACAGATGGCATGCCTCATTAACTGGGATTGTAGCAAAAATAAATACTATGAGGGCTAAAAAAGTTTGGTAACTGACATACTTCCAAATATCTTCCTTTGTGTAGGGTGAGAAGATGATGACAGATTTATTTTATTAAACAATATTTAGTTCATTTACTCGTTCGTTCATTTGGTTGTTTGTCATTCATTTTCACACTTCATTCAGTCTCACGACTTTTGTAAGTTCATTCATTTATGCATCATATTTAATTGCACATCTCATTTATTTTTTCATTCACACACAGTCATTACTTTACATGCTTTAAGGGATTTTGTTTTCGGGTGAACTGTCACTTTCATTCATGCATTTATTGATGTGTCTTCTCTCTATCAGGGCATATAACCCGAGAGGGCTTCAGGAAGTCAAGCAAGCTCTGGAGAATGTAAATAAAGTGGAGGATCTGCTGCCCATCATGAAGGTAAAACAAGTATTAAATATGGCCGCAGAAGATTTTAACACCTGTGTGTCATAACCTCAGTCAGTTTTTATCCAAATCTTTGTTGAGAGACAAGTTAAAGGTGTGATGAACTGTGCTTGTTTATTGTTTTATACTGTTGTATGAGGTCTACTTATGACGTTCGCGTGGTTCTTACATCCAAAAACATCAAAATCAATAAGTAATAGGCTATTTTTTACCTGGGTTTTGAGGCCAGCTCTGCAAACGCCCGGTTTTAATGGCTGCATTGAAGACACTTGGATAGCATTTTGTGTAGTTGGAGGCTTCTGTGAATTTGGTTTGAGACGTAATGTTAGTTTACACATTAGCACCATTCACAGTTTTCGCACGGCATCAGTATTATCTGGAGACCTCCTGTGATTTATAAATGACCTCCAGACATCAGCATTTCATGTGACACAATCACACGGCATGAGTTTACTCAAATTTACTCACTTATTTCCTGCATGTGATGGCAAGGTTTTGCGTATAGTTTGTATAGCCTATAATTGTATTGCATTTAATATGACCGTACCTTTCAGCATTTGGGACCAGTGATCCTGAACCAGACAAAAGATCACCGCGATCGCTGGTCTCAAATGTTACGAGAGTTTCCATGATAAATAAACAAACAGGAGACTCCAAGTAACTTATGGATTTCACCCGGCATCCGAAACAATACCAAACACTTCAAAACCGTCTCAATTGTTCGCAAATGGTGGATAAAACCATTAAAAAAAAAATTATATATGAGCCCCCCAAATCACAGAGATGCTGATTAGCACGGGCTTAAGATCACAGACAACCTCTGTAATCAATATAAATGACTAGAGGTCAACAGGTAATACTAATGTCGAGTGAATAGTGCTCAGGGCACATCAAGCGATCTCTAACAAAGCAATAGTGACGCATAGTCCAAAAATGTCTTACTCGCATAAGATTGCTGCGCCATTCCTATCGGATCCAATATTGAAGACACAGCACTGCTTTTTAATTTTAAACTCTCCAAAAATTCAGTGTCGACCTGTACCTTGTTCACGAAGGAATCCTCAGGGAAATGAAACGAACAAACAAATGTTTTTCCCACATGAGCTTGAACGTCTTTAAAAATAAACTTTAACCCTGCATTCCTAATATCCGAATCTGAAGGAAGGTTATGCAGCGAATGTATTCTTCCACAACCGGGGATGGCACAATATTTAGCTCTCTTAATGGCATGTTTCTTTATTTGATTGCGCGCTATATCTGGTTCCGAGCCACTGGTTCTGTCATGCGCGAACCAGTGGGTGGGGCTAGAGAAGTAGTCATTGATATTCTTTCTGTGGAGGTGGTGTTCAACCTATCAAGTGTCGTCTTAGATAGGTGCATTTTAGAACCTGGCGTTCGCTGGGCCTGGTGTCAATAACAGATGTAATCTCAGTAACAAGGGCATTTTCAGTTCTGACACTTGATGTTCGCGTGAATACGGTTCCCTCTCACATAACAAAAGCTCTGGTTAAAATTGTGATTTTAATTCATGCCTCCTTTAAAGTCTATAAGCTTCTTCACAATGTACCTTTGTGTGTTTGTCTCCATGAAGCAGTTCAACAGTAAAACCAGAGACGGATTTACAGTCAACTCTAAAGTACACAGCATAAAGGATCCGGGCAAAGAATATGACGGTTTTACCATCACCATCACTGGAGATCGGTGAGAATTTCATATAAAATCCCCTTCACTCAAAGTTCATGGCGTTATTTCATGTATTTTCAGTGTGTCCATGCGTGTGAAGCGACGTTCAGAGATGACAGATGAGACTCTGTGTGATGGGTTTAGTGCCTTGAGAGTTGACATTACGTTCAGTCTTGATGTACAGTAACAGAACCTCATGATGATTGACAGACCTCCTTTTGCACTAAAATGACCAGATTAAAAAAAAATGAAAAACGTGAATATTTTCTAGTTAAATAGTCAAAATATACTTCAAATCTCATTTGCAGAAATATAAATTTTCAAGTAAATTTTGCCTATATGGACATTAAACAAAAGTGAACTGGTAAAAGCAGGTTAATGTTAAATGTCATGCGGTCAAAAATTTGGGTGCACCTAACTTTTGTGCTGGTGCACCCAAGAAACAAAGTAAGGCGCACCAGTGCAACCAGTGCAAAAAGTTAGTCTAGAGCCCTGGTGTATGTATTGGCATATATTTGTATGTGTATGTATTTGATATGAAGATATTCAATATAATATCTGAGGTACATCTGACTGAAATGTATTGCTTGTCTGAGGAAAAGTAAATAAAAATAAATAAAAAAAAAAGATCAGTGGTGGGAACTCTGTGTAGTGACGGCTCCAGTCGTGGACAGAACACCAACAACTGGGACTGTTCCTAGAAAACAGGGTCGTTTGTGCCTCTCATTTCACACGCCTCACTCATTCATGCATGATTTGATTGGCCGTCTTTTTTAATTACTCTAAAACATGCACACACAAGAGTTTTGTGGAAAACAAGGAATTTCTTGCCATCATGGTTTTTCAAAATCTTATTGTTTTCTTTTCTTACTACATAATGATGACCGATGATGTCAAACTCCTCACTAAAGTCATCTGAAGCCACACAAATCCATTGCACAGGCTCAAGGCTGTATAGCCAGAAGTCTTTTTGTGTAGTGTGTCTGTCTGAAAAGGTTGTGTTTGTGTGTGTCAGAGTGGGGAACATGCTGTTTTCAGTGGAGACCCAGACGACGGATGAACGGACGCAGCAGTATCAGTCAGAGATCGAAGCGCTTTATAAAGATCTCACTGCTAAAGGCAAAGCTCTCATGCTCTCCACTGAACTTGGGGTAAGAACACACTGTTATTCTGCTTCTGTTTAATCTGAATATCAATATCATCACGTGGTGTGCGTGCGTTCAGGAGTCACATCTCACAAAAATGAAATCACAGCCCTGAAACACAGACGTGGTGCTCAGAGCTCTAAATTCTGCACCTGTCTGACCTGTTACACTGGGAATCATGGGAAATGTGTCATCTTTTTGAATGGGGTGACACCCTTATAATTATTCATGTATGACTGCACAGAACGAGGGCGGTCAATTTTATGTTCATTATGTGGGATAATTATTCAACTTCAGCCCAATGCATTTAATTATGACAGTCATTCATTTTCATTTAAGGAATGAAAGGTTGATGTACCGCCGTAGGTTTTTATTTTGTAATATAACACACTATCTAAAACATCACATTGCAAGAGACGTCATACCGGACTGTTGAGATTTAGCGTTTAGGTGGGCAATTTAAAGATTAAATTAATATTTCTTGAAATGGTATAAACCTGATGTTGATGTCAGAAATGTTATCTTTTTCGATCTTTCCATATAGAAACCCATTATAAACTTAAAGACCAATTTTGTTATAGTACGGCTATACAAATATTCTGAAGAATATTCAAATTAAATTAGATCTTTTTACAAGAAAAAATAAATCACAAAAATATATTAAAAATAGCTTACATATTGTTTGGAGTAAAATTACATTGTTGAATTTGTTTACCTTCGTAGAAAGATCTCATCAGTTAGTTTTGTCAATATACATTTTGCAAGACATGCAATCATACCATGCATTCTATAAATGTATTATTTCATTATTATGCAGGGTTATGAAAAGCATGTTATTTGACCAGATATTTTCTCTCTTTCACCAGGATGCTGATGCGGTGTGTAATTTAATACTCTCTCTGGTGTATTACTTTTGTAACCTCATGCCTCTGTCTCGAGGCTCCAGGTAAGAAAACAATTATTCTGCCCTGATTCATAAACATTGGCGTCACATTATTCTTGTGTCGGGCAGCGTGGATTTAAAGGATTAAGTATTAAGTCTTTTAGTGCCGTGTACAGTTTTTTTAGATCCAACACATAAGTGTTGAAACAGTAACAAGCTTATTGGAGTGTAGATGTATGAATGGTGCCTTTCTTAATGTGGTAAACTGACTTTGCTAGAGCAATTAAATGAGGCATGTTAAACATTTTGAATGAATGAATCACTTAAACAGGGTTTTCTGGCTCAAAATGAGGCAGGAGGTGGTGCCATATTAATGACATATTAAAAGTTCTCATTTAAAATTGGACGAAAATGACAATTTCATTCAATCAAACAGAAATGTTTTTTTTTTTTAAATAAAGCTTTTTCATCATTTTCAACAAACTTGTCAGGCTAGTCAACTGATTTAACCAGTCTTACTAAATGAGTAAAGCTCATTCACATCTTGCATTCTCTGTGGTTCACTTTAAATGATTCATTGATCTCTTATATTCGCTAGTGACTGAAAAGTTTGTGTGCGAGTCGTTCTAAACGCAGTGTGTGTTCATACTGGCGAACTCGCTGTGTACAGTATACAATTATTCGATCCATAACGATCCAACTGCACAGCTAAAGACATGACAATGATGTACGTCATGTTAATTTAAGAAATTTAAAGAAATTAAACGTTCTTGGATGCAAAAAAACAGCCTTGAAACACAGCTAGCTCTTGTTCTGCGACTCTTTTTAGCGCCTCTGTGTGCTGATAAAGAAATGGCGCCACCACTGTGTCGTAATGCTGCAACTGCAGTAACAAATGACAGTCTGTTAAATGCAATTTTGGCAAGAGTCTGAGGCGGCACTACATTTGACGGAGGCGGCCGCCTCCAATTTCTCTACGCACGAAAAACGCTGCTTAAACTGAACTGTATTTTTTTTTATATTGTTAAATAGATGGTGTGTGATATTAAGCTTTTCATGTTTCTCTGTTATACTCGCATTTATAACATAGATCAGACTTTTGGTTTGATTTGCGTTTGACCATTAAATTCTTTGTGACTCTTTCAGCGTTGTGGCGTACTCCGTTGTGATGGGAGCGCTGATGGCCAGTGGAAAAGAAGTGTTGGGCAGAATCCCATCTGGAAAGGTAAACACACCTTTTGTCGTAGATTAAATCAAATAACACCTAAATGATGTGTTGTAACGCTTTTTAATATAGTTCATTAGTTATTAATGCAAATATCTGTTGTAATACATTCTTGTTTCTGGTTCGTCACCCAGCTCTTTGATTTCGAGGCCATGACCACAGCTAGTCCTGATCGCTTCAGCAAGACGGTCAAGAACTGGATGAACTTAAAGAGGTGAGACAAAACTCCACATCATAGCTTTGTTTCAATTGCCTAAGGGCTTTTTGAAACGCTGGTGTTTGCTGAAGCATCATTTTTACTATGATTTGTACCTAAATGGAAAGCAAAAATCGTGTTTCTCTTGCGTTGTGCAACTACACTGCATGGAAACGAACATAAAAAAATGACATGACATATAATGTGTCTCGGCTAGCATAAAAAATGTATCCATGTGCATGTTTGACGTTTAATACACCAGAATAAATAAGATAAAATGATAATATAAACAATAAAATAATAGAAATGGCAACGTACTGTAACTTTAGCATCATTATATAGTATAATATATGAGCTATGCCTACAGAGCAGATTATCTTGCTAGCTTTTTCTTTCTTTTTGACAGACTTTGGGGTAGTAAGGATTCACATTACTATACGAGTAATCACACGTTTTATCTCGCTCTCTTTTTCACTAGTTTACCTACATGGTACCACAACCTTCCGTCAGTTTCTGAGACGTTCCAGTTCACACGGACCATGATTGAAGTGCTGAACACAGACTCGGCTTCACACTGTCCCAAGAAATCCTAATTACCATCAAAAACAGGGGCCATTTCTACACAGGACATCTTTGCTTATAGTCCTGTCTTTCACATGGTTTGAGTTTTTACATTTTGCATTTCAATTCAAATTTTACCTTTATTTATTTGTACAAAAACATTGAGAAGAGTGTCAAGTCAAATTTTACATTAAACAATGTTATGTTTGCATTAAGGTTTGGCATACTTTGTTTCGTCTGAACCGTGTAGAGAATAAAACGGCAGGTTATGTAGCACATTGAATTGAATATGTTTTATATTCTTACATGTTTTGAAGCACTCAGGTTTTTGGTTTTAGGAATGAATTGGGACTTGCAGAGATGTCCTTTGTAGAGTTTATTAAGCAATATACTTCAGCTCTGAGTTTTGTTCTGAATACTTGAACACAGTTGGGAAAGATGTTTTTGTTGTTTGAATGACACGTTTGTTTCTGATGTAATGGCTGAAGTAAATAACGAGGAGATCCTGAAGAGGTCTATTTGATTTGAACAAACACTGGAAACAGCCACACATCAGTCATTTATTTGACATCTCCCTTTCTGACTGAAATCTTTAAAGACATTGGAGCTTTAATTTAGAATCTTAAGGGACCATTTTAAATAGATGTTTTGTTTTCTTATTCATCATAGTTTGCGCTTTATGGTCAAGACTTCTTTGTTTACCTGTGAAGATGGTGATTTGTCTTTTGTTTGGTAAGAGGAAATAAAAGCAGTTCTCTAATGCACAAAAACTTGAAAACTGAAACTCTGTGAGTTTGATGGGACAGAGCCACAGTCAATAAAATCAGTTAAATGCAAACTTTGGTTTTATTTTATGTATTTGGGGGGCTTGGACATTATGGCAGGGAGTTGAGGTAAAAAATATTCGATTTTGTTACCGCTTTTATTACAGCATGTAATGATTATTTTAAAATGTAACATATTGTTTTTATTATATTTATTTATTATATTATTTATTATAAAATAATCAATAGAATTTTATATGAAATTCAAATGTACAATGCACTTTTGTCAGTTTTATTCATGTCAAACATAGGTTACATTTACCACTTATGCTTATAAGGTTTAAGTTCTTACAAATGGGATCTGGACCTAAAATTAGAATTTATATAACTCTAATAAATTTTACAAATCATTTGAATATTCTTTAGCTTAAGATCACTAAATTTACTTGGCCTGCTCATTTTTATAGGCAACTTTAAGAACAATATAATAATATAACGGGAAAGTGATAGTTAACGGTGTGTTACTGCTTCAATTAGCCTTTAAAAACATAATGCAAGCTTTAATATTTAACGCCATTTAATAGTTTTCATTTATTTTTTAATAAGCCATTACACTTAAGAAAACAATTGCAAATGCTTGCTGTCTTTGAGATGGCCTGCGATCTTCCGGCTTTTACAACGGTTTCGCCAGTAAGTGGCGTTTTAAATCCGTTTCCGAAGCAATTTACTGAATGCCAAGTCTTAGAAGCTTAGTTTTTCAGTACAAATTAACAAAATTATTAAATGTTACAGATTAAATACAGTAAAAAGGCGTTTAAACAGCGGTTTGCCCTTTCCAATATGGCAGACTCTTTGGCGTATCTGGAACTGGCCAAAGCAGTCAATGCGGCTGCTGTGATGTATAAATGAAAAGTCCCGTAGGAATTTCTCGAATCACACAAATAACAGAACGAGTAGACGAATATTCAGACTTTTTTATCGTTTTTAAGAGTAAAATGTGACCAGGACATGTTTTTACAAAAGTAATTCTGAAAAAAGAAAGCAAAAATGGTTTATCCTGAGAATTGAAGTTTAATTGAAACCACCTCAAAATACAAATTTCCAACAGATCTGGAATTTTATTCCATCCATAGCCACACATTTTAAGAAATATTTTTTAAGGCTAAAGTCAAGAGTATCTAACCGCACATTTCGGCATGTACACAAACTGTACAAGCTAATAAGAACACACGAGTGCTCCAGTAGTTGAGTCCTAACCGCATTTCAGTTTCGTATTCTGCGTTTATGGTCTCCTTGAACCTAGCAAACATTTCCAACAATATGTATGCTACACAATAATGACTATTGCCTACATTAACATTACAAACAACTCTGATATAAACTTTCTTTAAACTTAATTTAAGAGCACTACTTCTATTAATACTGATTGTAATATAAATAAAAGATGAAAGTGGCACCATAATCACACTTGGATTATTTTGTCATCGTTTGGCATTAAGTCTTCAAATAATGAAAAACAAAGAAGTTTCTCTTGATTGTCCACCCTGTTTATGCCTTTTGCGACGGGGTTCGGATTCCTCAATGGGTTATTTAGATGTGGCCGATACATTCTCGTTCGAGTCAGGAGGGTTCTCTGAGCCCTTTGAACGTTTGCTCCTCAGCCTGATTCTCCTGTTGGGGTGTTGCTGCTGTCTGACGTTCCTCTTTATGTCCACCGTTGACGATCACCAGGCCCCGGTTTTTAGGCAGGAGAGGCAAGGGATCCTTGCAGGGATGGGGGCATCCTTTGGTTGTGAGTTGTTCTGTGCCCGTCTTGGCTGCACCCTTTCTGCTCTGCTCCTGTTGGTTGCCGAGACCGGAAAATTTGGGCGGATGAAAAAAATTTGGGCTGCTTATAAAATTTTGCTTTATTTAGTCAAGTTGTTCTAATACATTCGAAAATAATGTGTAGTGCATTCATCAACACACTTCTCCTTATTGGTAACTGTTTGAATGTAAAATTCTCAATGTCCCCTTCTTTATATTATTTTACGGTTGAAAAGTCTAGTCGACGGAACACACAGAGTTTACTGGCCAGGAGACAAAGTTTGACACAGACATCAAGTGCTTGTTCAATCAGAGTCCAATGTTTATTTGTTTAAGGACTAGTATTTATAAGATTAAAAGGAGGTGTCATATAAAACCACTAGAGAGTGGAAAATCACCAGACTTTGTTTAGTCTTATTCCTCCTGAAACAATCAGATGTGATTACAAAGTACGTATTAAGCATCAAAACACATCAGTTCACATCATTAGGAGTCTTGAGATGGAGACCGATAGTCACTCAGGTCAGTACGACTCTCAACGAGGTTAAACAACAGGAAAGTAAGGCCCATATTAGGGTGAAGGAAGCTTATACTAATATATATGAATACATATGATAGACAAATGTTCTATTAGACACAGATGATGTATTTAAAGAGGACAGGACGAAATCCAGATTCTCACAATGGCCACTTTCAGACCAACAGTCTTACAAGCAGTCCTGTGTCCCTTTAAAGATCAAAATATAGAGCAGAGAAAAAAAGGTTAATACAAATCTTTAATAAAAGGGTATTTGCAATAGCGTATTTTTGTGTGGTTTTCTGGGTTTGCAAGCTGTTCTTTGAGGTAAGAGATCAATCAACGTGATTAGTAATGAAAACATAACAAAACCAATCATCCTCAATAAAAACAAAAACATAAACATAATTATATCTACTCTTCATCATCTTCCGTGCCAATCTCAATTACCGAATCGTCACACCCATTATCTCTTTCCATTTCATTGTCACGTTCATCAACATTTCTTGGTCCTTCTATCACCGGTATTGGTTCTTCTATCACCAGTGGTGGTTCTGGGTCTAACTCATGTGTGAGAACATAATCATTATCGTCCTCGTCCGTATCGCTGTTACGATCAAATGTGGATCCCCAAGTTTGATCCTGATCTTTCGGACGATAACCTTTAGGTGTTCGCCTATCCAGCATAGCCCGGTTGACATCAGTCGTTCTCTTTGCTAACATCATTTGGTAGGTTCCAGTTATCCAATATCCCCATCCCCCTGATAGGTTGTCCAACCATTGAAACCATGTCGCAACTACCGTTGTGGGTTCACGAACTGATTCTCTCATGTGCTTCACAACGTCAGTGACATTATCTGCATAATCTGGAATTGAAAAACAATAAGATTCTCCTAGCATTTTGCATACTCCGTCTCTCTCTGCTGTTAACATATCCAAAGCAAGTCTATGTTGCACGACGGCAACTCTCGTTTTCTTTAATTCGATAGAGATTAAGTTTAAAGCTTGTGCTGTGTCATTTTCCAGAGAAAGAACTTGCCATGCCAGACCATTGATTTTGTTCAAAGCAACAGTAGTACCTGTTCCTGTAAACAAACCTGCTATGGACCATCCCACGTTTTCCCAAGGAGTAGTCCATGGATCACTAATCTTGTGGCCTGCATAGTAATCAGGCTACCTGGCATTGGGCGTTGCAACACTACTCTTGTTGTGTCAGGGGCAACTTCTATTGTCGTCTTCACTGAGTCAAGAAGATCTTGGCCAAACACAATAAGGGCTTCTGTAAGTGTGCACGCAGTGTAGGAATTGATATCTAAGAATTCCATAGGAAATTTGCTTTTAGGATACATTTTTTTTCCTTTTTAGAATAGAATTTGGCCCTCAATGCACTTCAGAGGAAGCTACGGAGTCAGCACTGTTGGCTCAATGGGCCTTCTATCTTCTTGCTTTGGGTGGCCCCCACCTCATCAAAGGTAGTTCTTTCCTCAGCTTAGTCAGTGCTTTCTCCACCCTGAGGTGTAGTAAGGTGAATCCCCTGTTGAGATTCTATGTTAAATTGGAGCTTGCTGCTCTCCTGAAGAACACAACTTCAATCTGGAAGCGTGTATCCACTGTGGCTGGTAGTCCGTCAGAACTCCTGTCCGTGTGACGGCAATCACAGTCGCTGGTCCGTGGTACTTTGTTTCTCCAACCTTTGTTCCAGGACAAAAAGTCATTGTGAGGAGTCTGAAGCCAACAAAGTTATGAGTAGGCTGCTCTGAGGAAAGAGCAAGACACAAAGAAACATCAGTACATATAGAATTTAACTTTTCGACTAGGGAAGTCACTTAGTCCTCCGGGATCACCTCCAGATCACCTAAAAAAAGAAATGCCTGCACGGCCTTTGACCCACGGGGTCGGGAAAGGTCTACCCATTAGTACCTGAAACGGCGACAATTTTGTCGTGGAAGATGGAGTCATTCTTATTTCTGCCAAGACTGCGGGCAACAAATCAACCCACTTTCTTCCTGTTTCAAGTACCGCTTTTGTTAGTCGTGTTTTGAGTGTTCGATTGCTTCTTTCCCCTTACGACTGCAGTACAGGATATTAAAATGCCAATCAATAGATAACACTTTTGATAAGAGCTGTGTTACCTTTGACTTAAAACTCGTCGCGTTGTCAGATTCTATGGTGACTGGTCTAATAACTCCTTCAGGCCACTTTGAGAATCGATCAATAATAACCAAAATATATTTCAGATTACCTATCGGCGGCATGTGCGTAAAATCAATTTGTAGATGTTGAAAAGGAGCCTCCGGATGTGTCAATGCATCGTGCTTAGCTGATTTGTGCGGATTTACCTGAGCACATGTTAAGCATGCATCCAAATCAAGCGTTGCTGTTTTATGAACATCGGCTATACAATACAATTGATTAATTGTTTGAACTACTTTTGCAGAACTGGTGTGAGATAACCCATGGTAATGTCTAATTAGGATAATTAATCCTAGTTTTGGTAGTGCTATCCTACCCTGTTCATCTCTAATACTCCCATCTAATAATGGTTGACTTTGCAGGATTTTGATATCAATGTCAGGTACATTCGTTATGTGCACTGTCATTGCAATTTGTGTTTCATCTTTCGGATGAAATGGTGATTTAATCTGAGTTTGGGCTGCTACCTTTGCTGCTTCATCAGCCCTTTTGTTGCCTACAGCCAGTTCATCGTCCCCCCGAAGCGTGACCCTTGACCTTTACGATGGCCACTTCGAGCGGAAGCTGAACTGCTTCAGTTAACTGTCCTATCAGATTTGCATGAGCTATTTTTTAAAAACTCCACGCATACTTACAGTCTGTGTAAATTGTTACTCTCTTTCCTGTCATCAGCTCACAGGCCCCTATTAATGCTATCAACTCTGCAGCTTGTGCCGAATTGTAATCTAAAGCGAAAGCTTCTTTTACCTCTCCTGTATCGGAAACCACAGCATAGCCACAGAGGTAGACACCGTCAGAGGGCTTTGAACAAGACCCATCAACGTAAATGTGTTCTCCCCCCTCCCGGGGCGTATCCAACAGATCGACCCTAAAACAGTAAGGAATTGTCAGTTCAAGGATGCAATGATGTTCAACATTAAAATCTGCCATGTCTACCATACCCAAAATACCCAGCAAAGCAGGATTAATGTTTGCTGTCGTTTGAATGCTAAGATTTTTCGTTGCCAGCAGAGTAGCCTCGTAACCTGAGCGTCGTTGCGCTGTCATGTGTTGTGTTTGCATGTTGTGTAAAATTACACCTACCTGATGGGATGCATACAATGTTAAAGGGTGTGACAGCACAGTTTTCTCAGCCATCTGTACAATCAGAGCAGCTGCAGCCACAGCACGAAGACATGCTGGCATACCTGTGACTATGGTATCTAACTTCTTAGACAGATATGCAACTGGCCTATATATTGAACCATGCTCTTGCAATAGGACCCCTAAAGCTGCACCCACTGTCTCCCCAACATGCAAGTGAAAAGGTTTGGTGTAGTCTGGCAGGCCCAATGCTGGTGCGGTTGTGATGGCTGCTTTCAAGGCATTGAAATGTTCCTCTTAGTTTTGACCCATTGCAGTTTCTCTTTCGAAGCTTTGAAAATTGTTTCAGCATGTAAATGGCAAACAATTACAGATGCTTGTTTACAGTCCTCCTCTGTCTCCCCCGACACGAGGATGTCATCTGCACACTAAAGAAAACAAACTGATGAAGGCAGATCAGACATTTTGGCCAAAGTTCTGTGCACTGCTGCAGAAAAGACAGCGGGTGAATCTACGTAGCCCTTTGCAAGGCCTTTCCACGAATATTGCTGTCCTTTAAATGTAAATGCTAACAAAGGCTGAGTATCTGGGTGTACAGGTACAGAGAAAAAAGCTCCACACAAATCAATTACAGTGAAATACTTGTGCGAATGTGGCACTGAATTCATAACAGTCAAAACATCAGGCACAATTGATGCGAGTGGTATGATTAACTGATTTACTGCTCTTAAATCTTGAGTTAATCTCCACGTTTTCCCATCAGCTTTCACTACAGGATTAATTGGTGTGTTATATGGTGAATGTGTGTGTTCGAGGACACCCTGCTGGACAAAACTTTCAAACAAAGGCGTAATACCTTCTTCCTTATCTTTAGATAAAGGGTATTGTTTAATGTAGACAGGTTTGTTAGTTTTCAGTTTAGCCCTGTAAGGGTCCATATCAATGAAACCATTGTCATCCCTGAACTGAGACCATAACAAAGGGTTAATCATGGAGTCTACCCTTGTAGGCATGCTGCACCCGGAAACAGGCGATTGTGAACCGCTTGGCTGTCCACCTGTTGGCAAAGGATCGACGGATGCCTGTAGACTAGACAGAAAAGAAAAAACAACCTTGTGATCAGTAAACTTAATGTCCATGCCTAATTTATGCATCATATCACAACCTAAAAGATTTAGTGGAGCTCCTGGAATAATTGTGAATCTGTGAAAAAATGGTTTAAATACCAGAGGCTTTAACCTGTAATGGAGGTGTGAGCGTACAAGCAATGTCAGTTCCGGAAATTCCCACAGAGTGAATAATTTGATATTCTAATAATAAAAAGAACTTTGTTCAGTGTTCCTCTTTTCCGGATAGCTTGTAAACATAGCATTCATTATGTCATTATTTAATGGCAATTTAGAATCTTCAAGCCATGCTTTTCTAAAAACACACGAAAAATTGAGCAGCTGATTCTCTCGCTGCCTGTGTGGTGCTTTCTGCAAGAGATAAGACCTGTTGACTCCCTAGACATTTATCAAGAAACCCTCTTATCTGTGTAAAAAACATTTCAACATTAGCAGAAGTTTCCCAAAACAACTCATGTGGGTTTGCAGCCGTACCGCTGCTGGTGATGGTATCATTGTCAATAGATAATGTGGGACATTTTTCAATCAACATTTCTTCAGTTACATCTTTCTCTAGTGTTCTTAACAACACCGCACGAAAATCTCTACCTGTAAAATGTGAATATTTTGTGTGCGTTTGCAAAATTGACACATATTTTCCCGCTTCCTGTGGGGAAGCCAAACTTTTAGAGATCGCCTCCATATTAGACATTCTTAGCGGTCTAACATTTAGCGTATTTCCAGCGCGTACCCAAACCACTGAATTTTGAGGGTTTGTAGTTATATTAGGTTTATCAATGAATTTTTCCGGTTTCATATCTTTTGGTTTAATAGACAGTAATGGTGCAGAGGGAGAAGTCTGACCTTGGCCAGGGACCTGGTATGCAGGCGGCTTTTCTAATGGCCACAGATTGTGACTTGCTGCATATGCAACAATTTTTGTTTGTCCCGACCCTGGTCCCAAACCTTTTTCATGTCTTTCCATACTTCATGAGACATGCCCTTTGCCAATTACATACACTCATCAGAAAAGGAACCTTCCCTCGGATAGGGAATATCAATTTGCGGTTTTATTCCCTCCGACCATCCTGCGAGATTGCTAACATATGGATCCGTATAAAATCCTTGATTATTTCTGTACATAAATGCGACTGGCGTTTCGCCCGGCAGTGGCCTTGAAACAGAACTCCCCATCTTACACTCCAAACCAGTTAGTGATAAAGACAGTACAGACAAAACAAAGATAAACCCTCGTGTTCAATCGACCAACCGTTTCAACACTACTGCATGTATTATATTGTGATCAGAGGTGGATATTAAATTCACCGTCTTTTTCCTGATAACAATATTCCAATGTACCATGCAGTAACAGTGATATCTGTAATATATTTCCCAATTTAATACACCTTTTGAATAAATTATTCTTTTTAGAATAAACTGTAGTAAATCTGGTTAACAAAGTATTTTCTCTGAGAAGCCAACACCACGATCCTAAGTTACAGTGTGATCAGTACTGCAAAACCTTTCATATTCTTGCGTTAATAATTATTTTACTAATTACTGTTGCCAGCCGCATTGTCACAACAATGGGAAAGCGAATTCCCACTAACATGAATTGAAAAAACCCTATTTCGTCTGTACGAAATATTAAACCACAAGAATCCTACAGGGTAAGCGTTTTATTTCTCTAAGCCAGAAAAAAACTGTATAGAAGAAAAAAACACTCACCCTTTTCCTGTAGGTCTGTGCCCGATCGTCTGGTGCGCTTGCCTCAGGTATGCTTTGGTCTCTTGGTTCTAAGAGAGAAGAGAGTCTCTCTTCCCCTCTTTCGTAGACGAGCCCCCAGCTGTGAGAATGTAAAATTCTCAATGTCCCCTTCTTTATATTATTTTACGGTTGAAAAGTCTAGTCGACGGAACACACAGAGTTTACTGGCCAGGAGACAAAGTTTGACACAGACACAAGAGTCTAGTTCAATCAGAGTCCAATGTTTATTTGTTTAAGGACTAGTATTTATAAGATTAAAGAGAGGTGTCATATAAAACCACTAGAGAGTGGAAAATCACCAGACTTTATGTTTAGTCTTATTCCTCCTGAAACAATCAGATGTGATTACAAAGTACGTATTAAGCATCAAAACACATCAGTTCACATCATTAGGAGCCTTGAGATGGAGACCGATAGTCACTCAGGTCAGTACGACTCTCAACGAGGTTAAAAAACAGGAAAGTAAGGCCCATATTAGGGTGAAGGAAGCTTATACTAATATAAATGAATACATATGATAGACAAATGTTCTATTAGACACAGATGATGTATTTAAAGAGGACAGGACGAAATCCAGATTCTCACAATTCCCTTTGCTAAATATATCAAAACTTTGTTTTTGTGAGTGGATGGCCAGTAACAGTGCCTCTTATTAACAACTTCGAAGGCAGTTTTCTCAATATTTTGATTATTTTGCACCCCCAGATTCCAGAGAGTTAAATGCTTATATCTCCGCCAGATATGATCATATCCTAACAACCTATATATCAATAGAAAGCATTAATATTCAGTTTTCAAATTATGTAAAAATCTCAATTTCGAAAAATTGTCCCGTAAGACCCATGTTTTCCAGAGTCACATACTCACTCACCTAAAGGATTATTAGGAACACCTGTTCAATTTCTCATTAATGCAATTATGGTGGTGGTGTAATGGTGTGGGGGATGTTTTCTTGGCACACTTTAGGCCCCTTAGTGCCAATTGGGCATCATTTAAATCTCACGGCCTACCTGAGCATTGTTTCTGACCATGTCCATCCCTTTATGACCACCATGTACTCATCCTCTGATGGCTACTTCCAGCAGGATAATGCACCATGTCATAAAGCTCCAATCATTTCAAATTGGTTTCTTGAACATGACAATGAGTTCACTGAACTAAAATGGCCCCAACAGTCACCAGATCTCAACCCAATAGAGCATCTTTGAGATGTGGTGGAACAGGAGCTTCGTGCATCCCACAAGTCTCCATCAACTGCAAGATGCTATCCTATCAATATGAGCCAACATTTCTAAAGAATGCTTTCAGCACCTTGTTGAATCAATGCCACGTAGAATTAAGGCAGTTCTGAAGGCCAAAGGGGGTCAAACACGGTATTAGTGTGGTGTTCCTAATAATCCTTTAGGTGAGTGTATTTAATGGTCAGACAAATAGTAAATTAAGTTAAAACTGTTATCTGTCGTAGCTACTTGGGTGTCCAAATTATTCCTATTTTTTAAACTGTTAATATACTATTGTAAACTACGGACATGTAACAAAAAAACTGGCAGTAAATTTGTTAAATGTCAGAGGCACAGGAGTCGGGCCACAGTGTAATAGATTACGTAACCGTTACGTCACGTGTCAACTGGGAGTGAATGACAATGAGGGAATAAAACATAAACATTGTGGTGTAGAAAATGTAATTAATCCGTTCATTTATAGAAGAAAATAAATAAAGTAGAAAAGAAGTGCCATAAACAACTTAGTCTGTAAGTGGCGTGGCTTATCGTATTCAATGTAGTCTCTGCAATTTGATATTTTTCCTCGTGTTTTGAGTATTTTTAAGTCGATTCCTCTTAGAGTTTCTCTTTGTTATTTCATAAACACTGCCGTGCAACTCAGACGTTGATGTCACGTGGTAGGTGTTTCTGTTCCCAGCGCTGGTGTTGATGGACCAATAGTCTGTTTCGACAGTTTAACGGATGCGTTCACTACATGACGTGAGTGTGTCAAAGTGTGAACACATCATGGCTGTTGCAGTAAAACAAAACCTCCTTATTGGAGCTCTGACAGAACTGACAACTTTTGGTAGAACATCGCTGGAGAATGTGCAGAAGGACTTCGCGGAAGGTACAAAACAATTGTGATTTAACGTAATCTTTATTCTCATTAAACTTATTACTTGTGCAAATTTGTCAGTCATTATCAGTCCAATGAACTGTTTACTGGGATGCTTATATTAATTCTATTAAACAGCACTTTAAGCTTTCTTCGTTTACCTTTAGCAGTAAAACACGTGCTTGTTTGTATGTATGCGTGTGCGCGCGCGTGTTTTAGGTGGTGCTTCGCAAGAAACTGCCCATCAGAAGATGAACGTTTTATTAGGTCTGATGTCAGCAGGGGCCAAGTTTTTTAACAGGTATATGTTATCTTTAAACGTTTTAGTGATGCAGTACATTTGGATTTTGTGTGCATAGTCAACTCTATAAAAATATCAATTGAAAATACTACTTTTCTTTAGCCTAGGTGTGAAGAACATGAAGGAAGCAGAAAGTATATGGGAACAATTTTTTCAGTGAGTTTGATGATTTCTTATATGCAATACGTCAATATTATAACAAGGATTAAAACCAGTGCTCGAATTGAAGGGGGGCTGGGGGGATCCGGGACCCCTCATGAGGCATTAGGGACCCCCATAAGAAGTAAAAAATAGACTTTGGGGGGTCCCTCAGATATTTGTATTTGAGTAAAAGTTATAATGACAAATGTGATTAAATTCATGCAATGGATATGGTAAATTTGCGGAATTAATTATTTACAATAATTTATATTAAGTTTGTTTATGGGCTAGTTGTCATGTCTCTTAAAATTTGAAACACCCCGACCCACGTCTCAAGACCGCTACAGGCAGGACAGTGAAAGAAGCCTGTTCTTCTATGAAAGCCTGTTTTTATTATAATACTGTAGTTATGCATATTTTTATCAAATATATTGTGTATTTTGTATAAATTGTATATTGCGAGACTAACCCCCTCGAAAAAAAAAATATTAAGAGGGGAACCGAACCCCCCATAACACTTGGTTCAATTCAAGGACTGATTAAAACAGTAAAAAATCACAATCTGAGTGTGTTCTGACTGTATATTGTAGTGTACTGACATACTTATTTTATATATTTAACACCTGTATATATTTAAAAACCTCCTTTTGTGTTGAAACAATTTTGTACAGTGAATGCTAAAATGCATTATTTTGCCAGGTAATATTTTTATTGTTTCATGTATTTTATATCCCTCCACAACCTTATTTTTCGAATACTATCCAAAAGTACATTTATTTATATAAATATTATATCTATTTTTCTTACATAATGTACAGTCACCTGCTCATTATTGCAAAATCTAGTTCACACTGAGGTCCTGATCACCTCTTCACGGTTCATTTTGCAATAATGTGCAACTTACTGTGCATTATCCCTTACCAAATCAATTCTCAATTCAACAGTATAGCAGAAGTGCGGGATAATGTTGAAAGCTTTCTGGAGCTGGAAGTAAGTCATACTACAGTTTCTCCATATTTAACACAATGCTAAATTGTAAACATTTGTAACAAGCGAGTGAGTGTTTGTGTGATTGACAGGTGGAGTGGGACAGCTTTTTGAAATGTCTGGATGTTCAGATGAATATGAGCGACACCGTTCTTTCACAATGTCCTGCAGCCCAGACGCTGAGCTCAGATACACGCCTCGTACATGTCCAAACCAAAGAGTGAGAGAAACGTACTGATCATGTTACATTCGGAAGAAACAATAATCCAGAACGTCTTCAACGTTGTCATCTTTTGCGTAGAACTTGGTAGCAAAAACTGGCGTGCATGTTTTGAATTCAGCATCCTTTCTGAACAAACATACAATTCGATAATCATAAATTCATACATGTTGCCCAAGATCTCATCCGTCTTATCTTAGCATTCTAGTGAATATAAAGTAAGGGTCTTGTGTTTATGCAGGAATGTGTCACTGGGTCAATACTTGGGCAAGGGAGAGAATCTCCTACTTGTTCTACTTCGCCATTTTGGATGACTGCCATGACGAGACCACCTGACTGAGCTGAAGAACAGCAAGGTAAGAGAACCTGACACTTATGAAAATAAAGACAGACATCCACGTCTGCTTCCATCATCAACACAGGTTTTTTTCCTGTTCGCAATTTTTCTATTACAGAATCTTCTGGAAGCTCAGTCAGTGCGGGTGCTGGTGGTCTCGTATGGGTGTCTGGAAGGGGCAACGTTCTGGCTTGATCAGACAGGCACTGAATTTGACATGCTGTTTGATGAAGAGAGAACGGTGAGCACTTTTTATTCTCACTTTATTCTCTCCTTTAAAAACAGATGAAAGTCCTCTATACTTTTGGAGAATTATAAAGAGGTTTACTTTATTATGAGTCCCTTGCGTTTGTTGCCAACGTTAACAAGGACCTTTTTTTTGCAAAACGCTGTGACAAACATTAAAGGTGACTAATAATAATGATTTATGACAAAAAAGTGAGACATTGAAGGAAAGTATAAATGTGTGGGTTACAGGTGTACAGAACATTCGGTCTGGGTTCCTCGTTTGCCAAGGTGATGAAGTTTAAGTCACTATTTCACTACTCTGAATTTCTGGCGATGAACAGACAGTTTCCTGAAGTGCCACCACAGTTCATCGATGATCTGTTTCAGGTGACATTCACACACTCTCTTCCAGATGCTACAAAAACACTGATGACTCGGTCTGTAAGAAGACCGTGAAAGCAAAAACTGATGGTTGGCTTTAAAATGTCTCTCAGATCATAGATGTACAAAGACGTCGCATTGACCGCTGAATCATACGGCATCATTGCTGCCATATAAACCCCTTCTGTGCCGACGTCACGCTTAGGTCACTGCATTAGCTGAAGGCAAAACAAAAGGCCAATACAAACCATCACAGATTCGGCTACATAAGGGCCTATTCAGACGGAACGCATCATTGCATCTAAAAACGTGAGACGCAGAGCTCAGATATGTTTTTTTAAAAGCGCAGCTAGAACGTGATGTTGCCCTCAAATAAGACAGTTGTCATGCCAGCTAGCTACTAGCAACGCTTGCCCCGCCTCCAGACTCTCGGATTGGTTGACTGCTCTTAAAACTGAGATTGATAAGCAGCGCTGCATATAAAAGTATTTTTTTTAACTTGCGAGACGCTTCAAAAGACATGCGCGTAACGGTCATGCATGTCCGTCAAATGCATTATTATAAAGGGAGAGGGATCAGTGTGAAGGCTCGTGTTATGTGTCAGGTTTGTGTTCAAGTAACTGCATTTAACGTTACTAATGTTTAGTTCACGCAGGCATTTATAGATCTATACACTGTTTCTCTTTACTATACACGCCTGGTTTCTCTGTCTGGTAGGTGATGTCGGGCCACCTAACGTTAACTCGACGCAAATCTGTCAGTTCGTAAGTGGGCGTGTACAGGTCTGTCAGGATCCTGGCGTTAAAGTTAACTTTTTGTAAGACAAACGCGGTCCAAGACAGTCAGTGCCCTTACATGTTAAAATTGAATCTGCTTTTTTCTAGTCATTGTCAAAAAGCAAGCAAACAAAACGTGCTACCTAGCGTTAGCAATGCGTTCAGGGGGATCTTTCTGCATCCATCATAGCTCCGCCCACAAAAACGCGTCACAGATAAAGACATCTATCCAGTACCTCAGAGATGACGTATTTTTGTTGGCTAACCCGGAAGCGCTGCACTGGTTCCTGCAACCGAAAGCTTTTGCAAATTTCCCATAGACTTTTGGAAGATTGCAAAAAATAAGCCCTGTGATTAACAAAGGTTTATGATGTTTACACCTTTTGTCTATCAAGATAATCTATTCAAATATTCACAACATTTGTTACTTTTGAAGCAGAAATGCAATCGACAGAAGTAAAAAGCTAACACAAAGCTATAAACACACTACACTTAAAAATTTGTATGAATTTGAATCTTATTCGTTAGTGTAGTGCGATTTGCTTTCTTGCCAGTGATGTTAGGTTTAGGGGTGGGGCTTCAGTATTGCTGTTATCTACTAATCTAACATTTCACATGGTACAAATGACCTTATTCCCGTGAGATCGGGTTGAGTAAGCAGATTTTTCTCTCTCTGTCTCATTGGTTCTTGCATGTCTTTTGACTAAATAATGTACTGGTATCTTTAAGCTTGGGAACACACCAGATCATTTGCTCGAGTCAAAGGTCTGACTGCTCGAGACTATGAGTCATGTGAATCCATAACAACAAATTCCTTATAATATTATATAACTGCATAACACTTGAAAGAACATCTGTCTCCTCCTAGTCTAGGAAAATAAATTAAAACATCTCTCTCTCTTTCTCAGATGGGTGGTGATTTTCTGCTGGATGAAGGTGGTAAAGTGATTTTTTCTCACCGGTGTATAAACGCAGTGGACAGACCATCAGCTCCACAGATTCTGGCCGCCGTCTCTGCTCACGCAGGCCTTTCTTAACTCCTGCAGAGGCTGAAAAAGGTCTTGTTTTCCCCCTTTCATCTCGATAAGAAGTTCCAGTTCCTGAAATGTTATATCTTTTCCTGTTAGTTCTAGTTCCAGTATCTGTTCTTCCAGTTGGAAGCATGGCCAAAACCTAACTAATTTGGCACTGAGTTGCAAAAGCTGTTGTTTTCCATTGGGAATACTGCCCAGTCTAATTCATCCATAAAAAATGCAGTGTTTATTTTTTCTCTTTAAATACTTTGCAGTATATCAGTTATTCAAGTCAATTATTCACTAAGTAAGTTCATTTCGTGAAAATGTGAAACTGCACCTCTGTTGTGCTTTCAAAACATTAACCTATTTGATTAAATGGGCCATCTTCTGGTTTAACCAGTGGCAGGATTTAGGGGCGGGGCTACCTGTTGTAAGTTGTTGATTGATAGTTGTCTAGTTTGTTTTGAAAGTTTTGGGCGAAAAATGACACGGTTAACAATGAATGTTGAAAATGTTAAAAATATAGAGTACAGTGTTAAGAGAAGAGTTTGAAAAAACACAAAAAAATCCATTGGGGGTTTAAACGACATGAGGTTGAATAAATAAGGACAAAATTATAATAAAAAACCTAAACATTTACAGTACATATGAGTACAGTACAGAGACAGTGATCTGTCCAACAACCTTTTACAGAATTGTAAGGACACAGTGTGCATGAGCGATGAAGAAAGCAGTATCTAACTTTGATATTTGTGTTGTTAGGTTGACTCCACCGTGACGGAGCTCGTCCAGAGGTTGTATGGATGAAGATATGACTTGAATTCATACGAAGAGTCATCTCTGATGGGAATTTACAGCTTCTGGTCATCAAAGCTTCAAATCTATTGAGTCAACACAGAAGCACTTTGCACACATTAACAAGAGTCACGATTATATAAAGAAGATTCTTCACTTTATTTGACTGTTTTAGGAGACGGATGAAATAAAATAAACTTAGGAAGTTGTTTTACAACTTTAGAATCAGGATAATGAAGGGCAAATGTTAACAATTAGATCAAATATGAAATATATAACTGATATTTGTTTAAGAAACTGTCGTAATTTTTGATCTGAAGTCGGTGATGAATAAAGGACTTTACCCAGACTGAGATCTGTCAGCACGTCTTTTTGCTTTAAACCTGCTTTAATAGTTACTTAACAAAACAAAAAACTACTTTCAGTGATGGTCTTAAATAAGTCTAAATCAGCAATATTGTAATGTCAAGACTATGGGAAGTGGGAACCATACACACCCTTCAGACAGACAAATAAAGGATTGTATTTCTCAAGTCGCTTTAAAAAAATAGTTCACCCAAATATGAATTCTTTCTTAAATTATGAGATCATTTTAATTTTTGAGTGAACTATTCATTAACACTCACATCACATTAACAGTTATATTGAATACAGTGAATAGCTGCTCATTATCAAAAAAGCCCTCAGATGAGGACGGAGCTGCTCCGTTAAGGAATATATTGTAGGTCAGACATCAAACTCGCAAAGATAAAACATGCGTCTGTCACAGTATGTGTCCCACCAGTCTCCATCATCTGAGGACATGGAGACACAGTTCTCTCGTTTCCCGCCGTCCGGCTGGCTGGACAGGAAGTGCTTCCTCCACTGGAAGTAAGTCACGCGGGTCGTGTCCTCAAACAGATAGAGTCCTTCAGAACGCTCGTCGTTGATCCCAAGCCACACAGGCCAGTTACCGTGAATGACTGATTTGACGTATTCGGCTAAAGCTTCCTGCTCCCTGCGGTCTCGAGGCATAGCCATGCGTCCACCTCGTTCCTGACACTTCTGAGAAGCTTCTGTGTAGGTTTCATGCATACGGTATACCAGAACGCATTTGTATCCAATTTTACGGCCTTTTTGGCACCCTGGAACAACATATATTGGTTTAATCAGTCATGGTTAAATGGCGTTTCAACAAAGTACCACACATGTGTGTTAAGATCATGACTGTTTAGAGTACTTTGGTACGATCTTAAGTTGGGTTCTTTTGGTCTGCCTTAAAAATGAATAAAAATATTTTAGTCCTGATTTGTGGTTCGTGTTGACACCTGTCTTTACAAACTTAAAGATACTAAACCTCAAGGCGGTTAAAACCTGACTTGTCAACTTTAAAGCAACACTTTGTGGTTTTTTGACCTTCAAATAATTAATCTTAAAGGATTTCAGTGGTAGAACAACTCTTAAAGCAACTCTAGAGAACTTTTGCTTATGGTTCTCCTATGTGGTTGATAAGCGCAATTGTCTGTTATCAGTTTCGTAAATACTGTTGCTGAATAAGCTTCTACGTGGGCAGCGGTATACACGTGAATTTGTTAACTAAGCAGAAACCTACATCACACCATGTCACTTCATAAACTGTGCATGCACTAAAGCACTCTTTTGGCTCCCGAGGGGTATGCTAATAGCTCAAACTAGATTCTGAGGTAGCAGCTGGTTGTTAGCCGTTAGCTACATAGCAGCTAATGGACCAGTCGTTGTACTTTTTGTAAAATACTATGGGAATAATGCCTAGCATTGTACCATAGAGTGCGATAACATTAGTCCACGTGCATTAACAAAGGAATGAGCAACCTTTGACCATGAAACATTTATTTTGATTTGGTAGTCATTGTTTACAAGCATAATTGCGAACAGACAATTACGCTTATCAACCACATCTGGGAATCCGTGAGCAAAAGTTCTGTAGTGTCACTTTAAGGACATACGCGATAATGTACATCCAGACAGTTGTAATCGCTAAATCAACTCTGACAGGGTAATCTTGTATTATTTTATATTTGGTCTTAATAGCACAATGTAGAGAGGACCAAAAACGATACACATTGACAATGTGGAATAGGACCCAGGACTTGCCTTTGGGCCACTACTGCGCTCACTAGGGTATCGGCACTGACCACATGGTGGTATTTTTAGCTGAAGAGCTCACAAAGAGAAGCTAAAACTAGAACTTTCACCACAAAGAACCTTGTCATGTGCACCTGTAAATCTATATTTTAATCTATAGTGTAAATAAAGACTTTCTCTATGAGTGTTGTAAAGGCCTGTGTGATGCAGACAGTGCAGTGCAATCTAACCCTCTAGTCGTCCGATCTCTTTGCGATTGTCTTTGCAGTAGGATGAGATCTGTTGTATGGCATCCTCCGTGTCGCCCAGTCTGTTGTCAAGACGTGAGATTCTCTCCATCAGCTGTGACATTTTAACGTCTAACGTGTAGTGTCCAACATTAAGCCTGTGGATGGCCTGATCCATCGCTGCCAGTCTAGACACTACAAAAACAGACAAAGTGATTGAGTCTTTCATTAGCCTGCGACGCTGCCGCATTCCTCAGAATGAAAAGACTCAGTGTGGATACCTTAGGAAGTTTTTGGAGGGGGTGTATAGATTCCAAGAATGCCTACATGTAGAAAGTACTACAAAAAGCAAAAGGTGGTTTGCTGGTCTAAGCTGATTTCCTAGCAAAGTGACCGCCCATGAAAGGCGTTTCCAGTTGGACAACCTGGAGGACCAGCTTGGACTAGACAACCAGTCCAGTTTTTTTTCACCAGGAAATATGCTTAAGATTGCAATTTACATGCCTAGACTAAATATTACTGGTCTCACTTGGTTTCTTGTCAGGTTTAAGATACAACATTCATTTGTGCAAGTTCAAACAGAATTGTTCTCGAGATTATTATTCATTATTTAGATTACTTGCATACACGCAGAAAAATTAAGAAACTCCCAAGTTACTTTCAGATTTTTTAAATTAGGCTACTTTTGGTATTATATGTGTTTAAGTAAAACTATTATTTTGTTGCATTCAATGAATTACTGACACCATTTTTTCCGAGATCCCAAATACAAATTTTTGTTTGGTAATTTGCATTTATTTGCATTAAATTGAAACTTTTGCTTGCTTTTGTTGGAATTTTACAGACACTCATCTGAAATGGTTGTAATACATATAGAAAATGCAAAACTGGAGTGGTGGAGATGGAAGAACTCACAGATGTAGTTGTAGGTGCTCTCAGTGTCTGAGACGGCAGTGGTGGGTTCAGGTTCTATGATGTCTGGAGTATCTCCTCGACCAATCAAAGTCTCCTCATTGAACTCTAGGGCCTGTAGAATTTAACAACAAACAAGAACATACTCACCCTGAACTGATACAGCAGATCAGACTCGAAGTCACAGGCAATTACCTGAAGTTATGCGATGCGTTTTAGCAACCAAAAAACAATGACTACTTTACTAATGAACTCTTGGAGCTAATGGAGCTTACACTTTAAAAAGTGTCGAAAGCAGGAGAAATTAGTTAAATAGGATTACAATATCAACTTGACTTTAAAGTGTAAATGTTCTGTTTAGCAGCCTCCCACAACTTAAAGGGACAGTTTACCCGTAAATACAATTTTGTCATTATTTATTCCCCCTCATGTAGCTGCAAACCTGTTTATGACTCTTTCTTCTGTGGAAGACAAAAGAAGATAGTTTGAGATTTTGTGCCAATGTCCTTTAGTTACCAACATTCTTCAAAATATCAGAAGAAAGATTTTCGGGTAAACTATCCCTTTAAAAAAAATTTGGACACACTTTGTTTTAATCCTCCACTTGCACCCTAATCTAAAGTTTTGCAGAATTTTTACAATTAATTATACAATTCTTCAAAAACCCATAAATAATCATTGATGTTATACCCTCAAATGCAAGCTCTTCTGTTGATATAATATATAAGGTTGAAGACCCCTGTTCTGAAGTAAAATGTACTTCATAGTACTTTGGAATACACCAATCATTAATTGTATTCATTTATAAATGTAAAATGTGCAAACTTTATAAAACGTAATTTTTCATGCGAGAATGCAAAGTGTTTACCTGCGAGAGATCAGGTGTTGTGATGACCAGTTCTGTGTCATTGTCAGCAGATTCACATGAGGACAGAGCGCTGAATCCCACCGCAGCCGCAAGAATCACTGTGATATTCATTTTCATTCAAATCACTTCATAAATCTCTTCCTTCTGTCGAGTCGTCGCTCTGCTTTACAGTATATATGCGCACACACAGATATCCCTCCCTCCTGATGTTGTCTTTCAGGGCTCTCCTTCTTACTTTCACATCGCTTTCAACCATTTGACCTCGCCTCTCTCTCTCTTTCTCCTCTCATCCGTTTCTAGCCCCCTCCCTCTCTGCGGCCGTATGAGTGTTATAACCCTGTCCAAAAATATTTACTTCGTTTTTCCTTTTTATTCTTTGTGTTTTGTATACCTTTTATTTCTGGGTAACACTTTACAATAAGGTTGTATTTACTAAGAAAATGCATTAAATAGCACGTACAATGTACAATACAGTTTTTCCAGCACTTTTTCGTCTGTTTATGTTAGTTCATGCCAGTAAAGTTATTCCTGTTAGTTCCATTAAGAAAAGCAACCTTATCGTCAAGTGTTACTCTTGTTGTCATTTAACATTCTCGTTCTTTGTGATTTATCCTAACGGCGATTTTTTGTCCTACGTCCCACTTCCATTCTTTGTGGTAACATTGCAAATTTACTGACACAACATTCACTCCCTTCTCTCTTATATAAACACTGTAATATTCACTTGCTTTGAGTCATTCCAGCCCCAAACGTTTTCTCATTCTTGAACACATCCACATGTGAATTGTTAGATTAGAGCGCTGTTGTCTTTTGGGAACATGTTGTTCAGAAAGGACAGGAGAATGGCCAACGTCTTACCAGACGAGTTCTCTCAACACATGGAAGGAATTTGGACTTCTCATTCTTGAAAACAGGACACTTTTTTCCTCTCCCTCCCTTCTCTGGAGGTGGAATCGGGATGTAAAAGTGAACCAAAGGAATCCGGTTGATTACATAACGAAGTCTAACTATGTGAATTTCTCCCAGATGGCTTAGTGCACACGTTACACAGAAGAGGGAGCGGATTTAAAAATAGATAAACTGCCCTTATATTCTCCTTTGGTAACAAAGAGACCTCTTAAAATCTGTTTGCAGAGAACTCCCTCAAATGATTCCAGAAAGTCCAGCCGAGACTTTTTCCATACATGAGGAACAATAAACGATAAGCCCCAAAATAAAAAACAGCCCATAAAACTCTTTTTATAGAATATGCTGGTAGCACTTAGAAAATGACACATATGTGAGCAATTATGTTCAAGCGCATCCAACGTTGATATTTTATGAAACTACAGGCAGCAGACAGTGACTTCTTGAAATATTTGACACGGGAAACGGTGACGAGATTTACAGGTTCTGTTCTGGTTTTAATCACTGCTTCACAGCCCTCAACCAGCAAAAAACAGAGACAAACAACAAGTTAGTGTCTTTCTTTAATTGTATTTTTTTACATTACAGATTTAAAAATGCATAAAGTCTGGCTCCAGGCCACATATTTAGCATCTCGCAAAAAAGCTTCAAAAGTATTTCTACCCTTGCACCCTAGTTACTTGAGGTGCAAACTCTACACAAGTACATGAACGCGAACGCTAGCTACTTAGCAACGCAAGTTCCATTGTATGTGTCGTTGCGTTATCCATCAGAATCCAATAAATTATGTGGCACAATGAGTGGTATTGCAGACAATTTATCAATATTATCAAAATATGCCAAAACATCACATCACGATATGCATTGCGATGACCGAATAACTCTAATACTTCAAATTAATGAGAAAGGAAACTTTTATTTGTGCTTTTTATTTGTTTAATTGTCTGGTTTGTTTTAAATGTACTTCAAAAGTAATACATGGCTGTCCGCTTCAAGATGTTGTAGAGTTGCTTTCTTTTCTCAGAAAGATAATACAATTTAATTTAAAATACAAGTAAAATGTTAAACTCAAAATATTATTGTATAGCGTATAGCACTATTTAGGAAGTTATCGCATTAACACATATCGTCTTTACAATAATGTGCAGCTCTAGTATTTTCCTTAGCTCATAACTATAGTTTGGCGACACAACAATTTCAAGAAAGTTCATAAAAGTTAACATCTAATACACACTTGCTATGCGCTGGCCAAGCATTCGCATAATTGTATAGAGTATGTTTCTGGCATAAAGGGACAGTTCACCCACAAATAAAAACTCTAATGTCTTCATTTGCATCCAAACCTGTATTCATTTCCTTGTTCCGATGAACACAGAGAAGGATATTCGAAAGAATCCTTGTAACCAAACAGTTCTTTGACCCCGTTGATTCTCATAGTAGGAAACATTTCAAGAGTAGTCAAAAGAGCCCCAGAACTGTTTGCTTTCCTACATTCTTCAAAATATCTTCTTTTGTGTTCAAACGAACAAATACATTTATAAAGCGATTTTTTCCCAACATGGTAGTCAATGGTGGCCAAGAACTGTTTGGTTACAATTCTTCCAAATATCCTTCTCTGTGTTCATCAAAACAAAGAAATTTATATTTGGAATTTGAATTTGGAACTACACGAGGGTGGGTAAATCACAGGTTTTCTGGGGGGGAGAACTGTTCCTTTAAGGATTTTAATGTTGTATTGCTTTAAGTTATCAAGTTCCTCTCTGTTGTACTTTACAGTAGAAAAGCATTTTGAAAGATAAAAATGCTTTTGAATACTTAATGTACAGCAAACTACACAACGAGCTTACAATATTGTGCATTTTAAGTCTACAAAACAAACAAGGTGCACATTGTTACCTGAAAACCATGCTACAATTCCTCATTTAGGTCCATATAAGTAAAGGTAAAGTGAAGCATCTTAACACTAGTATTAAGGTCAAAATAACAACAGGAAAAAGAGGAGGGCAGTGAGAGCGATGTGGCGTTCAAACTAGAGGTTTAGCTGCCGGGAACCACACTTACGTCCATTTCAGAAGTAGGTCCGGTTTTCAGTTCATGCAGTTCGTGCTTGATATGAAAGCAATTTATTATATTATGTATATTTGATCAACAGTTTGGTTGTAAAACCGAAGGAACAACATTAAAGTGAGAGAAACATTCTCCATTTTGTCCTTCAATAATGGAAGCTCTGTTCCCTGGATATGAGAGTAACAGATTTAGGAGAAATTTTGCGAAGAATTTGGCATGTGCTGCAGTTTGGAACAGCACTGTGGGACCCCCGGCCAGGGGTCTGGGGGGGTTGAGTTTGTGTGTGAATGAGCTCATACATTCAGTAACTAGTGTTGAGTGATTCAACAGATGAAGTTTTTAACGAAGTTGTAGAAATATATATGCACCCTAAATAAACTACTAAAGCATTAAAATAAGGTGGTCTGTAGTGTTTGTAGAGTCCCTTGGAAAGGGTTCTTCAGGATATTCAAGCATTACCAATTGTCCAAGAAGTCGAATCCGGTCTTCAGGATATTGCTGCTTGTGTTGAACTGAAAAATGAAGAAAAAGTTGGTTTGTAAATAGAAAGTCATATGGAGAAATATTTTTGTACAACCATCGGTCTTCATCAAACGAAATGAAGGTGAATTTGATTCTCCAAGACTCACCTGTGCGAAAGAAGGACTGGAGGTGGGCGACCCATTGACTTTATCGCCGTCTTTGGCTGCGTTATTGGATCGTGTCGAGAAGCCGGTGACCAGCCCAGGACTGAACACCTCGTCCAGAGGAATGCTTACAGAGGGAAGGGTGCTCTGGGCCCTCTCCCACCCTTCCTCTGACGTAGACACCGGAGCCAGAGGCGTTGGGGTGACACTCATGGCCGCAGGAGTCACGCTGATGGGGACTGGGGGAGGTGGAGCGGGTGGTCTGGTGGTCCTCTGTTTAACCGGTTTTGAGGCGGGGGCTTCCTTCGGCTCCCTCGACCCCAACTCTGGCTTGAGGTACGATGGCAACGGCTTCTCCCCCTTCTCCATAGACTTGATCTGGCTCGGCGTCAGAGACTGAAATTCTGCCTTCTCACCCTCCAGTCTTGAGCGCTCAGCGCTGATCTTCCAAAATGAGGATTCGTCAGTGCTGGGCAGCTTGTTACTTTGAGGGGTTTTAGTTTTAGATTCGTTGCCTACAGAGGCAATCACTGGTTCTGTGGCTTCAGAGACCAGGCTGAATTCTATCTGACTCTGTAAGGAAGGGAATAGCGGAGTCACATTAGCCAGTTAGCCTACATGAAAATAATTTTTAGAAAAAGTGGCCTACTTACCTTAGTCTCCCAAGAGAAGGGGGCCGAGTGCTCATCTTGCCAAGTTAAGTCCTTGTAAAAAAAGATAGCATGATGTTAAGCACTGTCACTTAACCTATTTAAACTCATTGAATATATTTATTTGTATGCGATATAAAACCTGAATAACAGGACCTAATGCATGCATGCTGCATATATTCATATAACTCAAATTAGTAAACAATTTAAAGATTTTTATCTTGTCTTAAAAACATGCTAGGATCCGCATTATCTTTACAAATTGGTTTAGTAAACAGTTTAAATACAGTTTAAATAGTAAAGATATACATCCTTTAGCGAATATTTATTTACAACACATATATTTACTATTTACTACTAAACTCATTGCAATAATTTTTACTTCCGTATTCTGACACGTTTCCGAATAAAAATGAACTTCAAAGGAGAAATGTAGTCGGTTTGGCTTGCGTTTTTCAATCGAATGTCTTAAAACAGCTGTTGAGAGACAGAGTTCTGACAACGGAAGTCCAAAACGCTGGAGCGTTACATGATTCATGGAGCCTTTAGATAGATTCAGGAAGTTGTGTTTTCTCTTTAAATGCTTTATTTCTCTCATTTTTTTGTTCATTAAATGGCTTTCGTCTTTAAATGGGTTAAAAGTTTACCTCAGTTGATCAGTTAAGTCGCAGCTCCATGTGTAACTAGTAATTTACGGGAACTATTGAGAGCCCATGTCACATGATTTATGGAGCGTTCAGATAGTTCAAGGAAGTTATGTTTTCTCTTTA
This sequence comes from Triplophysa tibetana, assembly GCA_008369825.1. Classification (NCBI taxonomy): domain Eukaryota; kingdom Metazoa; phylum Chordata; class Actinopteri; order Cypriniformes; family Nemacheilidae; genus Triplophysa; species Triplophysa tibetana. Next base: position 20,449,762 of record CM017910.1, on the reverse strand, counting down.
AATGTTTTATTTCTTTCATTTTTATTCATTAAATAGCTTTCGTATTTAAATGGGCTACAAGTTTACCTCAGTTGGTCTGTTTAGCATGCATTACTAGTAATTTCCGGTAACTATTGAGAGCCTCCGTGAACCGTTCTACTGGAGTCTACGCAGTTGACGCAACTCTCTCTTTCAATGGATCTGCTTCGGCCAAGCCTTGTAATTTACGTCATTTGAGATTGATAGTGATCACGGGCGGAAGTGCATTTTCAGATTTTAACTGAAGATTATGAGAGTACATAATTTTTTTTAAAGAACATTACCCACATTACCAACTTTTTACTATAAACGCTGAAATATTTCATGCAAAAATAAGAATTGTCATTTTTTATTTCACTGGGACTTTAAATAAAATATGTTAAAACGTAATTCATTTAGTTTACTTTAATAAACTGTAGAGATAATGTGTAGGCTCTACAGTAAATATTGTTTGTTTAGTAAACGTCAGCCGGCATATGAGGTAAACATAAACTTACGTTAGGCTAACCCTAACTTACGACACAAAACTTAAACTGACAAATGGTTTATCTTGAAACATTTATGTTATAATGTTTTTGTTTGGGGCCAACACATTATGGATCATATAAGCACCTCTTCTCCGAAGTGTACGATCTTCTGTCCGGTCTGGATGAGCAGTTTCGGGTAACAGATCACCTCCTCTCGGTCCACCCGGTGCATGGCGTACCGAGCCCGGATCCGCGGATCCATCATGCCGTTATCAATTGCTTTGTCCTGTTCGGCTGGAGTCATCTGATCCCATTCAGAACCGTATCCCTCTTTAATGGTCTCCCTCTCCTCCATGATCTTACGGGCCATTGAGTTAATGGAGGAGAAATATTCCAGTTTTTTGGCCTCCGTAAGGTGCGGAGGATCCGCCACGAACCCTGCCATCGCTGCGGCCGCCATTTCCTCAACAGCTGCCTGCAACAACAAGCGCTGACGTACACCAAATACTTTTATTTTGTTTTTTATTTATTTATTTAACATTTCTTTGTTTAGTTTGTTATTATAAATAAACGTACCATATACACCGGAATGAATACATTTTAATATAGATTATAACATTTCATTTTATTACTTTTAAATATGTAATGTAACATAATTAAACCATTCACCTTTTTTTTACGTTTTGTATTTTCTAACATGGGTCTAATTATTACTCATGGAACTTTTGACTTTATTCGTTTTTTATTATGGGTGCAAAAATAAAAGTAAAAAAATGAGTCCGTTCTTGCAGTCGCGCATGCGCATACAGAGCAGCAGCGTACAAAGAAATGGCTGTAGAATCGGCGACCTCTAACGGTGCAACTGATGAAAGCCATTCAGAAGAAATATACAAGTATAATAAAGGATGGTTATTGAAGAAAACGCACTACACCAAGCGCTGGAAACAGTTGTGGTTTCATATCAGAGATGGGAATCTTTTCTACGGTATTAAGGAAGAGGTAACAGTGGAGCTCTTCCAAGCTCTTCAGAAACTTATAACAGTGATCAGCTTATCGGTATTAACTTTAGCACGCCCGCTTGAGCCAAGTGAATGTGCTATTTGTGGTATTTCTGCAAAGTAAATAATAGTTCAGTGTTACAGCATTGATTTATTACTATCGCCGTGTTATTGTTATGTTACCATGACGACGAGGGTTGGTAGGCTTTTTAACTTAGTTGGTTTATGGAAGCGTATTTTTATGTTTTTTTTTTCTTATTTAATGATAACCTAAATGTATTTCATTTAGTGTAATGTATCAAGTATGCAATCTTTGCCTAGTCAACAGAAAAGGCCATTAATCTGGTTGGAGCAAAAGTGGAGTTGGATGGTGAGGACACATTTGGCTGGACCATCACACCAAGGGACAGTAAACGGACATTCTTCCTGATGGCGGATGCTGCAGAAGAGCGTCAAGCTTGGATGACGGCCATATGTGAAGCTCAACTGAGTTCTAAAGACCATAACTCAAATGCATGTGTTGTGCAGTAGTTACTCTTGCATGTTCAACCAGGTTCAAGTGTCAGTTTTGCACGAGGACCATGGAAACCTGAAAACTTTAATGCACAGTTTCAGTGAGTTTTAAACAAGTCACATGTCGGGTATAAATCTAATATTTTACAACTTTTTAAATAACTTATACAAGTTTCTGTCTCGTCATTTACAGTACTCACCCCATGTCATAAGAAAATCCATAGACAGGTACATATTAGACATATGAACAAAATAAGGTTTTATCAGGAAAAGTCCTTAATTGTGCTTATGTTCATATGTATGCTGTATAGTTTCTAATAAATCAATCGCATAGTTTACAATTGCTGTTCTTTTTCGAGTGTTTACAAAATACTTAGTTGATGTCATTGTTTCTAGGAGCATGTGTTTAACGATGAATTAGTTATACAGTAATGAAGTATAGAGCCGAGGTCAATCCATACACATGCAGGCGAAACAAACCAAGGCACGTGTTCCAACTGCATCTTCAAATATTGGTCAGTAGAGGGCGGTGTTTATTAATAACGCCAGTGATGTTTTCACAGACATCGAAAACAAAGAATACTGTAAGACAACAGAAGTTGAATATATTTAAATGGGAATATATAAAACATGTTGTATAAACTCATCGTGTTTTTCAGTGTTTTCAGGGGTCGAATAAAAAATAAATGAGTGTTCAAATTGCTCTGTTGTATTTTTATGGCATTTATTCATGCATTTATTCATTGTGTCATGCACATGCCAATATTATATGAATATGGTGATCACTCCATACCATGGAAGCATGATAAGTTAATGTAGCTACCATCTGTACCATATATATTTTAGACCTACTGTGGTAGACAAGTAAACAACTCAACAGTAACAAAGTCACATATACAATTTGCGCTTAAAGTCACAATCAGATAAAAAAACTAAGCGAGTGTGACAGCAAACATTATTTGAGTATATATTTCTTTATTTCTAAACGTCATGCGGTACATCGCTCGAAGTATGACATCCAAAAATCGCGAGACCGACGCAGAGCCACAACTTTCAAACAGATCTCGCGATACTACGATGTGAAACGAGGATCGTCTCTCTCTCTCTCTCTCTCTCTCTCTCTCTCTCTCTCGATGTAGTTTCGGTCAGTGGGGTTGAGAGTATGAGCGCTGTGTCTGTGAGATCAACGTTCAGCTGTTTAAGTTATGAGAGGGAACGCTCGTGTATAGCGCAGGAAACTTCAGTAACTTTAGTGAAACTTGTTTAAACTCCACACAGCAAAATAATGGAGCCGATAACAAAGTGGACAACCACACAGGTTGCGGACTGGGTCAGAGGTAAGGTTTACTTCTATTTTACTGAATTTACTTTTTTATTAAACTTTATTTCTCTCATAATTCACTTGACCACGATATTAATACGAAAGCATTTAGGCATTTATCAGATGCCAAAGCAACTTTAAAGAGTAAGTAAACAGCTGCTGCCGTAGTTGCCGCATCCACAAAGAAACACAGAAACTCAATGTTTATTTATTTTAGGCTAATCATGTCCGTGACTTCTGTCAGTTTAAACATTTTAAATAGAAAAGATTAACGTTTCCTGTTGACCGAGTTTATTCATTATAATAATTTTATGAGAAACGTAATATGTATTGTGTTTATTACTACATTTTTGAGTTTGTTTGCTGTTATGTTATGTCATGACATATTGTTGTTTTGCTAATTAATATGCAGGCCATTCATCAACAGAGCAGCACATACTTTGTGACTATATAGCTGTATAAAAATAGCAATATTCTCATATCAACAATATAACAGTTGTCATTGACTTCAGCAATGAAATGTATTATTCTTAGTTCATTTTTCTACAGAATAGTCAATGGTTGTTTTACATAGGCAAATCACTTGGGTTGAACGTTGTGGTCAGTCATATGAATTTGACTGATATGAATAAATAATAATAAATAAAACATCCTGTCATCATTTATTCACTCATAAAGTTCAGAACCGGCAAAACTAAGTGAAACACAAAAGAAGATATTTTGAGAAAGGTTCAAGAGATTTTGTGGCCATACAATAAAAGTAGTTTGGTTACAAACGTTCATAAAAATATCTTTTGTGTTCTGCAGAAGAAAGAAAGTCAAAGAGGTTTGGAACGACACAAGGGTGAATAAATGATGACAAAACCTGTAACCTGTAATACCTGTAAAATCCTGGAAATAATTACTTTAGCATTTGTTGTACTTGTGAAGGTTGGTGTGCATCATTATGGGTACTTTCTTAATTTTTGGATATCGTGCTTTTCTTTAGACTGTCTTCCATAACATTATTGGTTGATGTGAGAGGTTTAAGCAGATGCTAAGTGATATTAATTTTGTGAAGGTGCAGGGTGCAAAAAATCTAAATATTGAGAAAATCACCTTTAAAGTTGTCCAAATGAAGTCCGTAACATAGCAGAATACTGACAAAAGTAGAAAAATTTACTAAATATCTTCATGAAAACATGATCTTTAAATAATATCCTAATGAGTTTTCTCATAAAAGAAAAATCGATAATTTTCCCCCATACAATGTATTTTGGCTATTAGTACAATTTTCCCGTGCTACTTAAGACTGGTTTTGTGTTCTAGGGTCTCATATAAACATGTGACTACCATCTTCTCTTTATGTGGATTAGTCTGAACTTGATCTCACGGAAATTCGTTACTATTTTACGAGGTGGCTTATTCGTATAAATACGGATGTTGTGAATCGTAAAAACTTACGATTACTAGAAAAACGCAATACTGAATACTCACCGCTAACCCCGCCCCAAACACTAACGTTACTGGCACGAAAGCAAATCGTACAAAAATGTACGAATGAGATTGTACGAATTCATACAAATTAGCCAAAATTAGCCACATTGTAAAATAGTTACGTCTCTTGCTGTGAGATTGTGTTGGTATAACTGCATAATTTGTGTGAAACATAGATCATATATAAAAGAATAAAACCTGAAAAAGTTTATAGATGTCTACAGAATTATTTGAGGGCATTTTGTTACCGGAAATAATTTAGTTGTACGTTTCTATGCATGCTTTCCTCTTGCTTCAAGTGCCTAAAAAAACACCATAAGGAACCAGAACTTTCACTTAACAAGCAGAGACCTTGTGTAAAGCATCAAGGTCCACCACAATATGAAATGTTTGTAATTTTGTGGTAAATGACTGGCCGTGCTGTGAGAGACTTCTGAGATGGTTTAGGTCCATAACATTTACACTGTTTAAAATGGAGACGACGTGTCAACAGATGCATCTAATTATAAAGAGAAGCACCTTATGGGTCCAAAACCTGCTGTTGAGACACAGCGTAAAAGTTGCCTTTGTGTGCTAATGAGGGACTAGCATATATTTTCTGGCACTGCTCTCAGAAAGCTATAGTCCTTTAAAGAGATTTTCCCAAGGCTTTTAGGTATGAGATGTTCCCATGGTTTAAATGGTTTGACTAATACAAATATTAGCCGTATATCAACGATATTTCAATATGGTCAGCATCTACTTCATTGATTACTGTAGTGGCCAGTTGCCGGAAGGGTTACTCTGATGGACAGCTTTGTCAATGAGTAGGAATTAAAAGGTGAATTTTAGGCATTTTTTTGCAAAATTTTAAGCAATTTTGTGTACAAATTGTTTCTTTTAGCTTATGCCTTTTATCTTCTAGGGTTGCACATTGCACAATATAGAAGTAAAATGCTCACTGTCGTAACTATGATGCTACACGTTTGTCAAATTAATTTTAATTTTTAATTTTAATAAAGTATATTTAAAAAGAGAAAATTATTTTATGCACATTTGTCTGCCTGTCTTTATGCAGTCTGCATCAACCTAAAACTTTGACTTAACTAACTACTTTTAAAAGTATTTTATGTTATTGCAACCTGTTGCAATATGCACATTTGTGATAATTTTGATAAAGCAGACCAAAACCTTTCATTAACTTCTCTAGATATCAGTGTTTGCGTTGGCCGTGGTTGACCTATATAAATCATGTTCTTGGACTTGGGTATAACTGATCCTAAATCAGCTCGGATTTTCCATTGCTTAGCACATTGCACAAATGTAGGGATCAATGTGTCCTTATGTTAACACAGGAAGATGGCAACCTGCACTAAGCGTTTCCAAGTTTGATTATTATCAGACTTTTTTGTGTTTTATTACCTGCAAATTGCTGTTTGCTCTTGAAGCTATCTGGAGTAAATTAGTGGATAGTGACAGAAACGTGACCGACCAATGTTTCAGTGAACTTTGTACTGGGCAATACAAATATATTTTCTGATCCCCTCTTCTGTTAAATGCAGCACATGGCTTCTACCGCTAAGCTTGTGTAATAGCAATAGAAATGCTATAACTTCAACTCCAATAAGTACATTATGTTTAAAATATGCTCTATTGTTATTGTGATTTTCTGTTATTGTAAAGAATCGTGCAGTAACATGCCCGCGAGTACACCTGGAACACACATCAGACAGTTTGGCATACTTTTTCAATACGTATTACCTGTTTTCTTTTTACGGGATCAGATCTAACATTTATATCCTGGTCACATTGTTTCTTTGTAAGTGACATCAGAATAACAGACTTGTGTTGTGTGTGCTTTATTGATACCGTCACATATGGGTGACTTGCGTGACTGCGGTTAGACTGTTTGTGTATCAGGCGGAGATGTCAGTTTCGTCTTTGTTCAGGACTCTTTAACGTGACTCACACACAAACACATTTGACCCACCCACTTTAGCCCCGCCCACCAGATGGTTTGAAATGAAACTGCATCCTGCCACCTGTGAAGAGGGGACAGGTGACACTTTCCTGTCCGTCTGTCTGTCTGTCTGACTATCTTCTGATTAATGAAATTCTGTCCAGAATTGTCTCAGCTTTCAGCTGCTTATGTCAGGTGATGACTTACTTCAGATCATTTTTTTGCATGTCAAACAGCCATAAATTGTTTTAGACTTTTACCATTTCACTGATCCTTAGAATTAAACAGGGAATTTTTGACACTGTACCTTTAAAACTTCTATCTGCAAATGTCATTATAATGGCCTCATGTGTCTAATTTTCCATGATATGGCACCTATAAAGAACAAAAATGAGCTTGTTTACACAGGGTTATAGTTACCTGGTATGTTGTGGGTGGTGTGGTTTGAGCTAAAGGAGCACAATTTATAATACTTCTGTTATAATGTTACTTAAAAATATATATTTTTTGCTTTTTGTCACAAAACTTTGGGTCTTGGGAAGAAAAGCACATACATCACTATTGATGTAATGTTAGCACAATCCTCTGAGTGTGGCTAGTAGGTTCAGTTTTGAGTTTACATGTGACAGCTGCTCCCTCTTCTTTTTTATTGGTTGATTGGTCAAATGCGACAAATGTTATCACTTGTCATATTTGACCAATACCAGGCTGCAGGACCCACTGCTAGAAAGTGCCTGTCCTACAGTTTCTTATCTTTAAACAGAGAACTTCCCCAACAAGTCCTAAAATGAACGGTAGTTCCTGAGGTAGGAAAGGACCTAAAGTACCAGTCAGGAAAGTGAACTAATTCATCAGAGTCAATAAACTCCTACTCTCTCAAACACAACGCTGTTATATCACTGTTGGAATTCACCCAGAAAACACAAGGAGAGCATCAGGAACTTAAGAACAGTGTCACATCCATTTGTGTGGACGCTTTATTGACAAATGTTGGCTCTGGGTAGTCTGGATGGAGACGATTGGTTTTAGTATCTCTGTTTCTCTCTCTGTTTCTCTCTCTGTTTCTCTCTCTCTCCCACTGTCGTCCCCCAATCCTCTCTTTGTTCTGGCTCATCTTCTGCAAGTAGAAAGGACTGATGTCACATCACCATTGAGAGGGACACTAAAAGCACCAAATGCTTCTTTTATCATCCTCGCTTGTTGATCGCACTTGTTTCTAGTGTGAGAGAGGAGTGGGGGCAAACATTCCCGTCTAGTGACCCCAAGGCCGTGGAATGTATGGCAAACTTCACTTGTTCACAGCTAAGACAGCCAAGCACGCGTCTGCAACTATGAAGCGACTCTAGCGGAGCCTAACTAAACACTGCGTGTGCTAAAAGACAAAGCTAACAATGCAAAAAATAGTGTCTAAATATAGTGATCGCGAAAAGCTTTATGCAACTTCTTTCCAAAGGCCAGAATTTACTTTTGTTTTCTAGTAATAAAATGTATAGCTGAAAAATGCTAATTTAATTCGATAGATCCATGTTAAATTAAGGTCCCGAAACAAACTGACTTTTGGTATACTAGAAATAAAATGTATACCTAAATTATACAAATTTAAGTCTGATGTTTTTTAAGTTTAAGACCCAGAACATGCTCTACGCAAGTTAATGTGATAGCGGATCCTTCTAGATAATAATTTAAGCTGTATGTTATACTTTGTTGCAATAAAACGCATTGCAGAACGCAATAGTGTATTATCGCAGATATTAGCGTATATTGCCTTTCTCTGGAGTCCAGGGGCCCGTATTCTTAAAGCTTCCAAGAATCCTCTCAGAAAGCTTCTAATTTAGCTTAAAAACTTCTATGTAGGAGTCTTAGCTTAAAGTCACTTAAAGAGTACATAAGATGAGATCACGAAAATGACATTTCATGCAGTGTGTAATGTTGCCGTGTTTGAAAGTAAGCAGTCTGCCAAGTTGTAAATCCAAAGGTGAATGAATTACAAAGTTATTTGCTTGGAAAAAAGGGAGTCGACTATGAATCACGCAAACGAGTCGTCCCTCGTCCGATTCGCGAACCGCCGCGGATTTACATCACTACATATATTCCCCGCCTACCTTTTGCTAGGACTGCCCGCAAAACTTTACTCTTCTACCCCAAACACTGTAGCTCGTGAGCCTCATTCGCTGTAGACCAATCACAGCAGAACCGTTTGACAGATAAATCGCGGAAAAACACTATCATTTGAGAGTCAGTAAAGAAGTATGGTAAGAATAACTGCGTTAAGAAATAGAAGTGTCTTTACACCTACTATGTACATAAACTTGTTGTTGGACACTCCATAAACCAAAGTAGGACCTTAAAAATACCTAGTTATGTACTCTTTAAGTATAGGGTCTATTATAAGCTGTCAGTTAGAAATTACAAGTGTTATTTTTCCTCTTTTGCCATACTCTCACACACATATATTCTTTATGTTTTACTTACCATGCTGTTAAAGTTAAAGGTTCTGTAAGTGCTGTAATTGTTAAGCAAAGTGATCACTTTGCTTATGTAACAGACCCAAATCATCTCTGCTGCATAGTTGCATTTTTTTCTGATGCATTAATAAAAATGTAAATGTAGCAAATATAGCGATTACTCATATTTCTGTCGATATGGCATTTCTGAACTGTGTCAGAGATAATCAATACATTATCTAATAAGAGCGGTTACAAACGTGGTCCTCCTCCGTACTCCTAACAATTTTGGACCTTAGGACCTGTTTTAAGCATTAGACGATTTATGAATATTTTTTCTTTACTAGGATCTTTTCTTTAATTTTGACGGGAAACTTTTCTTCGACTTTTGTGACTTGGAGCAACACTTACCACCAAGATCATCAAAATCATGCATTAAAGTCAAAAGCGTGTGAAGGAAAGTGTTAATACTGTAACGCTATGAAAACCTTTCTCAGTTTGTTTGAGTATCTCGACCTGCCTGGCACAGGAACAAGGAATCAGCCAGTAGTGACAGTTTGGGGTTGGACTGTCATCTAAAAAGATTTTTTGCAATGGTTTGGTGCCAGAAGTTTTTTAATAATGTTTTAATATGTTTAAGTATGTACAACAAGTCTTAATAAAAAATCACCTCTGGATTTTTTGTACCCGCATAGTTTGTTTCTGGCCTAAATGGAGATGTGCTGCAGGATCTAACTGCATTGTTTCCTTGTTGTGGTGCTAATGGAAATACTGTACAGACCAGCTTTAGCGGCGAACAGGGAGGAATTTGTTAACTAGGTCATTAAAGTAGGATTTATGCTCCCACAATGAAGTATTAACTAAACCTGACCTTTGATATGGTGCTCACATAGGTGAATGAGCTGGTTATTGAATATTAGGAGGATTGACATTCCGATCTAGTTCAGCAGGCAGAAGTGCAGACAGCCCGTGACATCATCAGACCAAAGTCATGACTATGATGCATGCTCTGTTTTACAGGAAAATATTTTGTTTGCATATTTCCCTTCTTAGACTTAGGTCAGAAAGGGAATGGACTATTATACGGAGGGCTAGATATGGAGTGGAAGAGAGCTAAAAGCGCCGCACTATTTTAAACTCCTGGAAGAGTTTCAGACGCACCCAGAGAACAATAAACATTCTTCAAGTCTCCAAAGGCTCAGCAGGAACGTTTGAGAAACGAAAACTGCTACTGGGTTTTGTACACGCACTGACTTTCTCAGCACTGGCCAGATCTGTCGATGAGAGACTATTGGGAGTACTTGGAGAGAAAGACGCTCTGTTCTCTCATTTGTAACTTAGGAGGCTCTCTAATGCGACTTTTCCTGATTGTTGGTTATTTGGATGTGGTTGGGGACAGTGCATAGGATGTGGATATAGATCTGGAGGGCTTGCGGTGTCTGTTTCCCACTGCACGACAGATTATATGTGTTTGCCAGTGGCGTCTCGAGGGGTTTTACGTCCATGTCTTACTTTATCTCCAGAACCCCCTTTGGCTTTAAAGTGTTTTTTGTCTTCATCATTTACAGACATGGACAAATGTGCATATCAACCATTAAGCGTCACATGCTTGCTTCCTGTTACCTTCGGCTGCCGCATTGATGTGTATTACTAAAATAACTTGAAAAACCAAATCAAAGCTAGTTAGCAAATTTCTTTATTTCTTTTCAGCTTTTCTCAGACACTTTCATTTTCTTTGTGTACCCCCGTTGGAGAATGCAGCTGTTGTCTCTCTGTGGGGGTGCTGAGGGTGGAGGGCATTCAGGGGTCTGTAACTTTGCCCTTTGAACCCTTTTTGCCTCAGATTCTCGCTTTCTCTTTGATTTTTAAAAGTGGCTTCTACCCCCCACAAAGAGCCTCCTTTTATACAGCAGCCACTCAAACAGCGGACAGAAGGGTTTCGAGTTTACCTCCTCTGCCCTTAACTACAATTTACAGGGGTTTAACTCTCTCTTTTCCAAACATTGCTTGCACGTATGCATCCTTGGAGTCATGTTTGGAAGACACTCTTGGATGAAACATCTATTAAAGCCTAAATCGTCGTGATATCAAATTTAGCGTTAAAAAGGAGACTTCCTATTTTGAGGAACATTCATTTATTAGGGTTCAAGCCCCAAAGGGACAGACACCCCTATTGTATGTAGTAGTAGTATTTTTCTTAAAGTATTTCTCTACTTTTCCCTTTTTTTCTTCTTCTCCTGCTATGGAAGTCTGAGGCAGCCCATAGAACCATACATGAATAAATTGTGAAATTTGGAACACACATAGAGGGCAGTCTGAACGAGGACCATTCGAATGCACTATATGACATCATTTTCCCTCATAAAAATGTCCCCTACTTTTTTATTTCCCCTTATTTTTCAGACTCCTCCTAGACCGGTTGTCTGATTTGAACCGAATTAGGTATGTAGCATCTAGAGACAGTGGTGACAAGAAGTTATTAAAAGATTCCAGATTGTCCATCGATTGGGCCGTTGTAAGGCTTGACCCGTAATTGCTACTTGCAGCTATATTTTTAATTCTTTATTTATGTTGATTTAGTTTGCTGTAACATGCTAATTAGTCTTTTAAAAAATGTGAATGTATTTTTCACATCAGTGTATTAAATGAAAAGTAAATAAAGTAAAAACACAATGTACTTGTCCATCTTTTTTTATAAAATGTGAGCTATAAATGTTCATGGTAATTTTATCATTTGTCTGTCATACTGGCACAAACGAAGAATGATGGATGTTGATGTCATTATGTGATGAGAGTATTTCTATTTCAACATATTGTTCATAAAGTGGCATTTGTGCTGTCTGTGTGTGTTTGTGAAAGTAATGACACAGCAGTTGTCCACTCACTTTAACAAGTGGTCGCCACATGAAACTGGGCTGCAGGTCTGCTCTGATCTTAGATCTTAGGGTACATAAGCCAAAAAACAATGAACTAAGATTGAATAGTGGTTTCTTTGCATTTTGTGTAACTTTTACACACAACGACAATGTTGTCAAAACAATTCCCATTCACCAGAATCTGTGAAAACGACTGAAACCACTCTCATACATGCCAGACCACCTGCTGGAAATATCACTTTTTGGAGACTATTTGCCTTTGCATTTTTGAGTGCAGCTGATTTCTGAACACTCAAACACATGCACATGACATCACTGTTTTACAACTCGCATTTTTATTTGAGACCTAAATCTTGGTCTAAAGATGTCAAACATGATATGCTTAAAAACACTTGTTTACATTTTTTTCCTTTATATTCACTTAAAACAAGGTATGACATTTTTAAAGGTGTTCATTTTAAAACGTTTACTGACAGTTTAACACAATTTAGATTTATAATCTAAATAATGCAATCCGGATGTGCGGTAATGAGAATTTCAGATGTAAAAGCCATAAAATATATAAATAATTCATTCCTATGTCAAAATAATGTCTTGTGCAAGGTAGAGAACACAATCATGTTTATTATGATCATTTTTTTGTGTTACTGAATTGTATGTTTTATAATTCAAATATAATTCAAATTTACTGCCATGATGTTTTAGTGATTTCATGAGAATGACCCATGTTTTAAAAACTTGCACTTTGAGCCCCATTTTCAAAAGTTTGAGGTTTCATTCCCAAATTTGGTCTAGTGTTCAATAACACTTAAGGTCCAATGTTAGAAAACACATTACAAAAACAGCTTATTGATTACTCATTTATGCCTTTTTTATATTACATTTATCTGTTCTTATATCAAGAAATATGATATATTAGTTTTACAATATATACATGAGAAATACCGAGGAACAGGACTAGAGAGGCAAGTGTAAATGTCTTATATTGACTCAGGGTCTAACTGTTTGCATGATGTTTGAATGGTGTTAAAACAAAGATGAGCCGACTGTCTCCCGAACGAGTCTTTCTCACACTTTCTGTCCATCTGTCAGGGCTGGATGACTGTCTCCAGCAGTACATTTTGAATTTTGAGAGAGAGAAAATCGATGGAGAGCAGCTTCTGAAGATCTCGCATCAGGATCTAGAAGAACTGGCGGTGACGCGTGTCGGCCATCAGGAGCTCATTCTGGAAGCAGTGGATCTCCTCTGTGCATTGGTCAGTACATTATTCACTCATCTAACCACCGACCCACTCATGTCCAATAACATGCCTCTTTCACTGCTACATACATAGCCAATCAAATATTGTCCAATCATATTTCTTTCCGTTGGAAAGTAAACAGTGTATTTAACTCTGATCTACACTGTGTCCGAAATCGCTTTGAATTAAATGAAGTACCTACTTCTTGACCATTAAATCGTTACATTATAAAACCACTTATTTATAATTTGTGTATTTAACGTGTTATTCCATTTAACATTTTAACATGTTTTATGTGTTTTAATACAAAAAACCTTTGGTAACACTTTCCTTGAAACATGTATGCATTACAAAAGTAGTTTTAAAGCATTTAAATGCACCTTTTAAAGCATCGTAATGTCTTATAAATAATTGTTATTACAGTTAATACATTATAACCCTCAGCAATTCATTGTTACATTACACATTTAAAATTGGTTATACTTCTTTACAACTACATATAATGCATTAAAACTAGTGGTGGGCATAGATTAATTTTTTTTAATCTAGATTAATCTAGATTAAAATGGCTCATTTGAATTCTGCCGAAGGCATTCAGAATGTGTGCTACCCAAATAATGACTAAAAGTAAGTCTTTGAGAACGGGTTTCTCAAGCCAGGTGGCGCATTAGACCAGGGGCTCATCTCCTGTTTCCAAAATGCATCACAAACTGCTTGAGAAAGCTGTTCTACTATGATAATTTGTGATGAAAATTAAATTATGTTCAATAAGATGTACTTGTGTTTACTTCCTCATTAGCTAAGGGATGCTTTGCGTTTAGGTGGTACTTGAGACTGGAAGAGCTACTACAGTACATTCACATTTAGTCATTTAGCAGACGCAAGCGACTTACAAAGAGTTAGGTAGCAACAAGCGATATGTCATACAGGAGCCATAATACATTAGGTGCCAATACAAAGTTACTGGTTTCAATTAAAGCTAGACCTGTTGAGAGAAAGTTTTTTTTTTTTTTTAAACCAACTGTATGTAAACCACTTCCGTACAGTAAACCAATTCCACATTGAACAAAGTGAAAACAACCTTAGTCTTGTCGAGGTTTCCATTGGGAAGCGTCTTAAAAATAAATTTTCCCTGAAGCAAACCCGTCGGCTTCATAGCTGCATCCATGTTAGCACGTCACGTTTGATGTGGTCATTTCACAGTAACGTTATATTGTGTTCAGACCAAACGCGAATGGCGCGTCAAGCACGAGTGATTAACATGATAAGTCAATGCAAAGACGCGATAGACCTACTTGCGGCGCGAATGAAGCCCTGGTTATGACATGATGAGGCGGCGCGAATGAAGCCCTGGTTATTAGATGATGAGGCGGCGCGAATCACGCGAGTTGAAAACTCTCGTTCTCGCCCCCTACAGTGCAATTAATCTAGGTATACATCCGCGCTAAAATATCAAGGTGAAAGTCATCATAGCTTGCGTAGTATAGACCCAGCTACCAACCCAACTTTGAGAATAGATTAACGGCGACATTTTTTTTATCGCGCGATAAGAGTCTCTGCGTTAACGCCGTAACGGCCCACCACTAATTAAAACACACATTATGAAGAATTATAATGCATTTTACACTTTAATAACTCTTTATAGTGCGTTATACATACATGCTTCAAGGAAAGTGTTACCAAAACTTTTACTACAGCTGCTTTGATACAATTCAAATGTAAAAAGCGCTATAAAAATAAAGTTGACTTGACTTATCCAACATACGAGGGGAAGTTTCTCAGCAGTGCGAGTTCTGTTATAGGTGGAGACACCCCTGAACAGGAAATCAGAGATTTCCCAGCATTCCGATCAGCTGTTCTCTCTCGCTTCCTTCCCAAGATTTCCTGTGACTTTCTCTCCTGCGGTCCTGGACAGTATCGCTGGCCACAAAGTGCAACTCAAAAATGCATTGTTTGATTATCCAACATGCATTCTATAGAAAACCTTTGCAGGGTGCATCACGAGAGAGAGAGAGATAATGCAGATTCGTGTGTTGTAGGCAGTGCTGATTGTTATCGTTGAACCCGTGCTTGTCTCAACATTGTGTTGAATATGAATAGGGGGGGTCAGATGGAACAAACAGTGTCCACTGTGTCCGTTCAGACTGCGTTCTGTCAGGACGGGAGACTTATACAGGGAGTTATAATAAGAGACTACACAAAAAGCTGCTTGAAAAAACTTTTTCTCCGCTCTGTATGAAAGAAGCTAGTTTCTTTTTCGTTCATCATTAAATTTGTTGACAGGTTCACCCCCATTTACTCAAAATGGATGTTTTCGTTTTTGTGTAAACTGGTCTTACAAATTCATCCATATGAGTGCATAAAGAAATGGTTGTGTTTGTTTGTAAGAATATGTTTTGATGTCATTTTCCTGACATTTCGTTGAGAGTGAAAAAAAGTTTTTCCTTTGCGTTTTTGAATAGTGTTGGATACACACAACAGGGTTATCATACCATAGAAAGTTTCTCTCCTCGTGTAAACGGCCTCTAAGCGTCATTTGTTTCGGACAGGAGTGATCTGAGAACCTGAAGTTGAAAAAGCTGCGGTTTTAATAGAGATTGCATTGTGGATCTATAGAAAAGTCTGCTGTAGCACTCCTGGGTAGAATGTTCAGCAAGATATCTCCCAGAGAGCAGGAAACAGATGGGGCCCACCCACCTGTCTGAGAGCCCCCCACCCAACACAAACTCATACAGACAAACACACAGTAAACTGCAGCAGGAAATATGTCATGGCATTGTTTCAGTAGTTTCCGTCCAGCCGCTCAATTCCGTCTCATCCTCAACTGTGTGTCTGTCACGTCTAACAGAGGTAGAGAACATGCGAAAGTGTCCGAGTCTCTCGGTCAAAGTTCCAGTGCAGTAATAAAGCTAGTTAAAATAGTAAAATAAATACTATTCACTTTTTTCCCATAAACAACTAAATGCACAACACAGAAGTAAAAAGGATCGTCTTTCATTCATTACTCTCAGGTATTTTGCTGTCTTTATTTCTTGTTTTGGTGGCTGCAGACGGTTAAGACACACTGCCTCCGGGCTGAGTCGTGCTAAACATCTGTCTGACTCATGGCACAGATACAGAAGCTCTGCTTTATAGAAGTCTTAGACTTGAAAAAAACTGTCATGTATAACCATGTAGACATGCAAATTTTTTTAGGACCAAGTTCTATTTTCTGTATAACATTTTTATCATCGGTATAACGTCAGTATTCCATAGAAGCGTGTACATTTATTTAAAGGCATAGTTTGCTCCTCGCATAGAAAATGGATAATTTACACTCATGGCAAAAATAAAGCATAAAGCGTTATTTCTTGCTGGTCATGTGAGTCAAGCTCGCATTAGCTGATTCGATCTACCTATAGAAATATTACTCCAACACAGCTTCTGTTTTAAATTCATTCAGCTATCAGCAGCTTATCGCGTTGCACACGAGCAAACCCACCTCCATCCCCAATTCCACCTTAAATGTACATTTAGGATTTGAATACAACATATAAGACTGGGATGGTAAGAGAGTGAATATTACTTTATATTTCTGTAGTTATATTTAAAATCTTGTGACATCATTAATGCATTTGTAATTGCTTTTATTAAACTAAATACCACCGAAATGCAGTACATTTTGAACTTATTTCTAACTATGTGTTACCACCAAACGTGAAAGAAGCATTAAGAGCGACTGATTTACATGTAACACGGGATAGGACATCATACGACGCGATTCCTGCGAATGAGGTGGTGTGAATGACGTGGCCGAATTGAGCATTTCAGGTGTTTGCGCGCAAGTTAAAAAATCTGAATTTTGCCGAAAATTTTCTGTTATCCAATCAGGAGCTTACTCTAGTAGTGACGTGATCATGACATAGCGAGCGGAGGCAGAAATTCAAGACAACAATGGATGACAAAATCATCGATGCTGATCTTGAAATTAATCTAGATCAATCTAGATTAAAATGGCTCATTTGAATTCTGCCGAAGGCATTCAGAATGTGTGCTACCCAAATAATGACTAAAAGTAAGTCTTTGAGAACGGGTCTCTCAAGCCAGGTGGCGCATTAGACCAGAGGCTCATCTCCTGTTTCCAAAATGCATCACAAACTACTTGAGAAAGCTGTTCTACTATGATAATTTGTGATGAAAATTAAATTATGTTCAATAAGATGTACTTGTGTTTACTTCCTCATTAGCTAAGGGATGCTTTGCGTTTAGGTGGTACTTGAGACTGGAAGAACTCCTACAGTACATTTGCATTTAGTCATTTACCAGACGCTTTTATCCAAAGCGACTTACAAAGAGTTAGGGAGCAACAAGCGATATTTCATACAGGAGCCATAATACATCAGGTGCCAATACAAAGTTACTGGTTTCAACTAAAGCTAAACTACCTGTTGAGAGAATTTTTTTTTAAACCAAATGTATGTAAACCAATTCCATACAGTAAACCAATTCCACATTGAACAAGGTGCAAACAACCTTGGTCTTGTCGAGGTTTCCATTGGGAAGCTTCTTAAAAATAAATTTTCCCTGAAACAAACCCGTCGGCTTCATAGCTGCATCCATGTTAGCACCTCACGTTTGATGTGGTAATTTCACAGTAACATTATGTTGTGTTCAGACCAAAAGCGAATGGCGCGTCAAGCGCGAGTGATTTACATGTTAAGTCAATGCAAAGAGGCGATAGACCTACTTGCTATGCGAATCGCGAGAATGAAGCCCTGGTTATGACATGATGAGGGGGCGCGAATGACGCTAATCACTCGAGTTGAAAAATCTCCCCCTACAGTGTAATTAAGCTAGATATACATCAGCGCTAAAATATCAAGGTGAAAGTCATCGTAACTTGCGTAGTGTAGACCCAGCTCCCAACTTTGAGAATAGATTAACGGCGAAATTTTTTTTATCGCGCGATAAGAGTCTCACGTTAACGCAGCACGTTAACGCCGATAACGGCCCACCACTAATATATATATATATATATAGGAGAAGCCCCACCCATTACGCGAGTTCGCATCTGTTGTGAAGTGAATTTCACGCGCGAATGAAGCGCATTTCACGCGCAAAAGAAGTGAGTAAACTCACAATGTTCAGGTGTCCAACTACGCTTGAATAGTGCGATTAGGTGGAAATTGTATACAATTTATGGCAAAATTTTAGGAAAATTCCAGATAAGCATATATTTCCTTGTAGAACTTATTGGCGGTTAATATATCTCTCATCCACCTGTATCGATGCTGTTGTTTCTGACCAGGCACAAGTCTCTACACTTTTTGGCAGACTTTAAGTGTGTGAAAAAACACCTTGTCAGTCAATGTCAGGTTGGGTTTTGCTGAGAAACAGGGCTCAGGAATTTCTTTGAAGTCGAGCAAAGACCGTGTTATGCGTCGACTCTGACCGGCGGGATGGAATGTGACGGGACTTTTAGCTGGAAAGGTTGTGGGAATGACCTGAATGCTTAAGTCACTGTCACATGGCATGAGAAGTACCAGATAATCCACGTTTCATATCACCAACATGCTTTCTAGTGAAAGATACTGCCTTGATAAGCATGGGTTAGTGTGTATTCGTGATTTATTTGTGGTATAGCTCATGTCTGGGGTTGGGGATTGGTGAAAAATTCTTAAAATTTTCAGAGGGACATCAGGCACATTTACAAACTATACCACTGGTCTTGGATTGGCTCTTTATGCCAAAACACCATAGCAACCATGTAGCAACATCCTGGCAACCTATGACGCTGCTTAGTATTATGGTAGACAAAATGTAGTTTGGTTTATAATAGATTTGTTGTTTGTTTTTGTAGAATTGTGGTGTTGAGACTGATAACCTGAAGAGTCTGGTTGGGCAGATGCGGGCAGCCTCAAAAAACTTGCACAACTGTGCATCAGAGCGCAGGAAAAACCCTTCGTATGATGGAGGAAGCCCAAGCAAACCACCCAATGTGTTCCTCACCGCTGTAGTGGAGCTGATAGGAGCTGCCAAGGGTATGCTGGCCTGGCTTGACAGGTACGTGAGATTTACACACAGACATACATTGTTTCTCTCTTAAAGACAGATTTCACACGCCTGACGGGGAACGGTTTGACAACTATCTTTTCATGTTAAGGCTGTGTCACTGTGAACAGTTTTCAAATAACAGTTACTAAACATTTTTCTTATGTTGATAGTATTTAAAGTGTTCCTGGAGCTCATAGTGTTCGGAAAAACTGGTTTCATCTGCAAAGTAATTTTTACATTTTTATTAAATAGTTATAAAATGCACCAATACCGATTTTTCAGAGTTATATCTGCGTATGCCAATTCTGAAGATTAAATTTATATATTCGTAACTTTCTGAATGATATTCTTGCATTATCCTGTTCTCTTTTGATTGATAGGATATATCGGGCCGGATCACCGGCTTTTTAAAAACTACGGGTTTAATAGTGTGAAAAATTGCTTTTATCGGCCGATACCGATTATTGGTCGATATGTCGGTGCATCTCTAGATTAAGTACGTTGGTTGTAAACTGAATAAATTAAGTTGAGAACGTTCTCTTCATGAATATTTTTTTAGGACCAAACCCACCAGTTGAACATTTTTGGAAAGCCTGTTATTCATTGACGTACTATAAAATAACTTCAAATCTCCTTTTTACTGGCAGCTGTCTCGATAACTATTGTTTTGACTTAGTGTTCAGTCAAAACAACTTAATTCTTTCCCAGCGATGTCATAAAGGCAGATAGTTGACACAGAAACGGGCAACTACAGTACGTGTATACGTTGTTCATGTTTGGGCTTGAAACACATTCCAGAACTAAACGTTGAAACACCTCATGAATGTTTGGATGAGTCACACTGTTGTCTCTTTGTTTGTGTTGTAGGACTCCCCTCACAGGCATCAGCGATTTTGCCTCGACCAAAAATAAAATCATTCAACTCTGTCTGGAACTGACCACAACTGTGCAGAAGGTGTGTCACCGCGTCCATTTCTGCAACTATTTATCCTACTGTAAATATATTTTCTGACATACATAAATAAGCAAAACTGTGTTTATAGAGAAAGTTTTTATCTGCTTGTCACACACACTATAAGACTATTTCTCTGTTGTTGTACACATTGTAAGCATCCGTTTCTTAAAGACACAATTTTATATTGACTCTTGAACTTTGCATGTTGATAAACTAAAGTCGCATGTCTCGTGAGGAAGACAGAAACATATGGTTCCACTGATCGTGAGCTCGCTCTCCAGACATGGCGACTCTTAAGTGTGATGGATGTCTTGGCTCTTGTGCTCTTTATAGTCTCAATCAGCACTGAAGAGCCGCAACCCTGAACCTCTGCACCAATTTTCCCATCAAACCTCTTCCCAAATCATGTCATTTAAAGAGTGTTCTGTAATTGTCAGCACATTCTGTTAGAAACCCTCATATTACATTTCTGACATACTTCTGCTATCTTTATTCACGTTTACCATTGCATATTTTCCTGTGGGAACGCATTGTGGCATCTCAATGTGAATCCTCCCTTTATAATTGCAGGACTGCACCGTGTTTGAAATGGAGGAGAAGATATTAGAAGTGGTGAGTAGAAAGTATTGTGTTTAGCCTTTTTACACAGAGGAAAACTTTTCTCAGCCGTTATCTGTGATGTGTTTGAGTTATTTGTGAGCGTGGATTGACTTCTGTTGTTTGGGTTGTATTGTGTTAAAGTACCAGTGAAATGTTGCAGCGTTTGTTGTAAAAACCTGATCAATGTGGGTCATTCTCTCTTTAAAATTTGCGTGCCCTCATTATCTTTAGTTAAAATCTGAAAAGGCACTTCCTTCCTGTTATGACTATCCATCTTAAATGATGTATGGCTTGGGCGGAGCATCCGTTAACTCCTCCCCTTCAACTGACAGTCTGCTGCCAGTTCTATTTCAAAATATGCAACGGCTGTTTTACACATTCAATCAAATAGCAGAGAAAGACGATAGCCACGCCCACTATTTAATCTCCTTAGAAATTCCATTTCACTCGGAAATACATCAAAATTCGAAAGTAAAAATGATCGCAACTTCCGGTTCACGGGGACTTCAAGGTGTTTTCCTCAGGAATCATGGGAGCATCCTGTGGTAGATAACGGTGTCCATTAAAGAAATGCTTCAGGTACACTACCGGTCAAATTCTTCAAAATAATGAAAAAATACTATGATATTCAAAACTTTAAGCTCCAAGGGTGAACTAATGTTAAAGGGGTCATATGACGGAAATAGGTGTTTTTCTGTGCCTTTGGTGTGTTGCCCATGCATGTATTAGACATGTAAAATTGCAAAAATGTAAGTGTCGGAACAAAAGATGTTTTTTATCTAGAAGCAAATGATCACCCAGAGCTGCCTGAAACGCCTCGTGTAACCCCACCCGGGCAAATCTACGTTCGTAACACGATTTGACTAAGACCGCCAAAATCTAAATGCAAGTAAGGTGGTTAGTCTTGTAAATCTCATTGTACCGTCGCAGCCTGATGTTCTGAATATGGTAAGAGAGGTTACATTTACGTGCAGTATTCCACCAATCACTACGCACTAGTGAACTGGCCAATCATAGCACACCTCGCTTTTCAGAGCCATGAGCTCTGTAAAATTTTAGAGAGGCGGAGCACAGAGGAGATTCAAACATGCACAGTATGTGGAAAATACAGCGTTTTTTAACCTTAAATCGTGTATACACATTGAATTACATCTAAAGCAAACAATAATATTAATTTTAGCCGCGTCAAATGACCCCTTCAATGTTTTTTAAATGGATTATTTTGATTGGACAATGAAAAAAGGCAGCAATAAGACCCCAAAATAGATGGGAAATCCGGGCTCCTTGATAAAATGCCACGTTAACTTTTCTGCAAAGTGTCTCATCTTGTCTTCTTGAATGCTGTTTGTTCTGTTTTAAAAATTTTGGACAAAAATAAATAAAAAAGTAAGTGACATGTTTAGATTGATACATTATAACATTTATCTAAATATAGTTGGTGTGATAAAATTGGCAACCTAGAGTCATCACACCCCTTTAAAGATCAACTTTAGGAAAGACTGTTATACAGATTTAATACATGTTTGAGTAAAGTAAACCTACCTAAAACACCCCATATGCATACATAGATATAGTCTATGTCGATTTTGTATTTCGTTTTTACAAACTAACAAGGTGTTGTTAAATTTTTTATATGTAGTAATTGACAGTATGTCGGTGCAACCAAACTAGTTTTGAACACTTCTAGACTGAAGTTTTGTTTTGTTTTTATAATTCTTAAATTAGCTTTTTTATGTTCATTTTAGGGCTCTCGAAGTGAATGTGTTAAACGCATGTAAAAGAAAAAATCAAATTAACGCATTCAAAATATTTAATGCAACATCCGTTTGTTTGTTAAGTGGGATTTGTTGGTTTGACAAGTGTAGTGTGGATAGACAGCTTCTACCTGTGGCCCTGAGCCGTGACAAAACGCAACAGCGGTCCAGTCTGGTTCATATAGTCACAGGCTAAAGTCTGCGTAAGTAAATCTATGTCAGACAGCGCATCACTATCAGGTTCTCTTTCATGCTTGAATGAACAAAACCACACAAGATCTGGCAAGAAAGCCGGTTTTGTCTAGCATTTGTGGAAGCACAGACTTAAACATGTTAGATAAAATTTGTAATTAATGCAAAGAGTAGTGAAAATGGCAAATGAAATGAATTTTTAGAAAGCATGAACTAATAATGTAAATCTTACACATATTTATGTTAAACAAAGTTTTGCAAAGGCCAGCACGTGGATCCGAGAGTCGAGAGATCCTCCCGTGCCGCTCTGACCTCATGTCTGGCTTCAGTAGAATGGCCATCTTTATGAAACATGCCAGAACTGTCTCCTATTGTGTAAATAATCCCCAGCTGTGAGTTCCCTGTCCCGCTGAATGCAGTGATGTGACATCCCAAAAAAATCGCCATTGTAGAAGCAGCCTGTCACCCGCGGTTTATTTATCCTCAATCTGAAAGCCTTTGATAATAAAGAGAGGTCATGTGATCACAACTTGGCAGCCATCTGTATTTAAGCACAAACAGGTTTTTCTAGCCCACCTGTATGGAAGTGTATATCGTCTGACAGATTTGTCAAAGGGATATTTATTTCCTAAGCGGTTAAACATTGATTAAGCATAAAAATGACTTGGAAAAGGTTCACAAAAACATCAGAACATTGAGAGAGAAAAATGAGACGCAGAAAAAGAATTGGACACAGACTTTGAAGTTATCATGATGACCAAGTGGATCATTAAAACCACAGACATGAGTCTGGTGACAACACTTTTCTTTCTGTTCGTTCAAGTCACGGGTTTTGACTGGCATTTGTGATTCGACCATGAGGATGACCTCCGACCCCTTAAAGTGTACCATGACCTGCTTGGAAGAAGTCCACATCGCCAACATCCAACCGGGCGAGGGCCTGGTGAGTATTGAGAAAGTAACCGCAGGCATTACTACAGTATTTCGTTGCGTAATGATTTCATATGGTTTACTTCTGCAGGGAATGTATATTAAATCTACTTACGACGGCCTACACGTCATCACCGGAACGACTGAACATGTGAGTCAAATGCAGTTTGTTTTTCTATCAAGGCATCAGTGTTCCGAGCTTAATGTTCCCGTGCTTAACGTCACAAGCCACTTTAGCGCCTTTGACTAATGCATCGCCAAGAATTGTATTAAATGAGATGGGAATTGCTTTAACTGATTCATGACGTCTGTTTGTTATGCACACAGTCCCAGGCGGACAGAACTCAGCGGATTCATGCTGGCGATGAGGTGATACAAGTCAACAGACAAACAGTGGTGAGTCCATCCACCTGCCACAGAGTGTGAAGGATTATGGGTAAACATGCAACCCTGAGAGAAGGAAAGAGGAACGATGGCGAGCTTTTGTGTTGGAAAATGGTGCAGACTGAGTAAACTTGATCTGAGAGAGAGATAGAGAGAGAGACGTTCAATGTGTGCTAAATGGCTCTTTGGTGACTGTATTGTTTTGATCATCTTTATCAGTGTTTTGGATCAGTGGTATTTATACAGAAAGCACTGGGCTGGTGATGATGACCCATTTGTTTTGTCCTGCATAATGCTATTCAGACTATAAACGCTCAGCTGGGATCAGCTTTCCCACATTGATACTCACTGCAGTCACATGACTCAGCGGATATTAAGCTCCTCAGTGCCCACAGTGTTCTGAAAAAACGTGATATGATAGGCAATAAAAGATCATTACACTTTTGGCTAAACAAGTCACATCTGCTGGGAGCAACAGGACATTTTGTTGATGGTGATGGTTGTTGGTTTTTGCACCCTGGCAGTGATAAAATCTCCAGTGTTTGACACAGACATTGTTTTTTCAGATTCGTTGTTATTGTGCTTTAAAGCATTTTCCTTATGTCCCATTTTACCCCAAAATAAAGTGACATTATAGATAAAACTATAGTTTTTTTGCCACTATGGCTGCGTTGACATTTGTCATTTAAATGCGACCTGTATCTGGATGTTGTCCATATACACATTGAAGAGTGTAAACGCGCTTCTTATCGGAATGTCATCCGATCAGCGTGTCCTGATCCAGATGTTCTCGAGGACGCATTGTGATTCCGACAGAGGAGTAAAAATAATGATAGCGGCCATATTTAGATTATGTAAGGTTGTACCGGTAAATTTAGACAAACTGTCTGGATTGCGTTTACATTACATTGAGATCCGATCACAATGCGTCCTCGACTAAGAATGACATTCTGATCAGATGCGCATTTTCACTTGTGTTCTCAATGTGTATGTGGAGAACATCCAGGTAAAGGTTGAATGTTAATGACAAATGAAAATGTAGCCTATGATCTGTAGACGGTTTCATCAGGGACACGCGCCAGGCCCAAAGTTAATAAGGGCTGTCAAACAATAATCGCATCCAGAATAAAATTTGTGTTTACATAATATATGTCTGTGTAGTGTACATATTAAAATATAATTTTGTATTTATAAACACATACACGTAAATGCATTTATAAATAAAATACAAATGAATAAACGTTTATATAAAATTATTAGTAAATATAAACAAATACAAAATAAAAACATAAACAAAATTGTATAATAAAATAAATATGTAATAAAGCTCAATAAAAGGATGGAAGAAGGCGGGAACCGGCAGACATTTAAATAAAGTTTTTAATAAAATAAACAAACAAAAACACGGAAGTAAAATGCCGGCAGCCCCTCACGGACGACATGCCGGCGAATTAAACAATACATACAGCCATAAACATGTTCGGGCCCGGTCCTCTCTCTTCGACGGTCCGGTCCGGTCGCTCGTTCTGTTATATGCTCCCAATCTCCTATGTGATTTGAGACAGGTGCGCGCACAGCTGGCGCCCATTAACAATGAATCACCGGTCTCGAACCACGGTCTCGCCCTGCCTACTCCACTACAAAATACTAAATTAATATTCACAGTACAAAGACTTATTATATGTAAACACAAGTT